>NQII01000460.1:125549-167156 GCA_002778355.1 Clitarchus hookeri | reverse complement strand
ATCCGGAGGCATAAGTGCGCCGAACCAAAGAGGCCACCCAAGAGTTCCCGCACGTGCAGAACGGAACAATAAACTTCCAGGCCAGAATCAAGGGGCGATGCCAGGCCAACTGCGGACCACAGGAGCAGCAGCCACATGTTTTACGACTCGGGGGGGACACGGCAAGCACCCCGACCACATGCAGGGACGGTGCAAGTTGAATATGGCGATGGAGCCTACAAAACCATGAGAAGGAGGGAGGAATGGATCAGTCAGTCGAGGATCGTGCAGTCAGGCAGTCAGTCGGGGGACCTGAAGCGAGGCGTCCGGGTCGGAGCCGGACGAAACTAGTGCGAGGATCGGGCAGTCAGTTGAGAGACGTCAACGAGTCAGTCAGTCGGAGTCAGTCGAGGATCGAGAATGCATCACGACGTCGACCTCAGTCGGAGGCCGTCAAGCGGGACGTGCGGCGGGAAGAATCCGAGAAAAGTCAGTCAGACTTCGTCAAACGAGAAGGGTGGACCGGGAGCCGAGAGAAAACGAGTTCGCCAAATGCATCAAGACGTGGACCTCAGTCGGAGGCCGTCAAGCGGGACGTGCGGCGGGAAGAATCCGAGAAAAGCCAGTCCGACTTCGTCAAACGAAGAGTGCTGAGTGGACCCGGGAGGAGGGGTTCCGAGAGCAGGCGTCGGGACGCCCCACCAAGCGCCGGAGCAGTTCCAAGTCGCCAGCCGAGGGAAGACAGCGCCGCAGTGTCAGATAAGTAGTTCTACACCAGGTGTGAAGAATCCTGCCCCCCCCCCCCCCGACGCCAATCGCGGCGTCAAACCATACGTAGCCTACATAGAAAAAGGGGAGGGGAGTTGTCTCGTGAGTTCATGTACCAGTTAACCTGTTCAAGCAACAATAAAACTCGATTATGTGAACTCGCAAATAAAGTGTAATTTATTAGTAAATTGGACCTAGAGACAACAGTGTCGACGTATTCCTACGCCCTATCACTGAGGGCTAGCATCAAGTGCTGGCGCCTCACGCCGCAGAGCAGATTCAATACCTACTTCCAAACTTCAGCATTGGCAGGTATCAATTTATAAAGATTATTAATGAAGACTTTAAGTATAACAAATGCATGGAAAGTGGACAGCATACAAAACATTTATTCAGCCAACATGTATAAATTTGGAGGCAGTTGGTGAATGAATGTAATTTATATACATATGGGTGCTGACGGACTACAAAAAGAAGGGATAGAAGGATGTATCGAGGGATTGGGTTAGATCGAAGGATTGTTGTGAATTGCAGAAGGGGATTAAAGATGTTTGGTGAGAATTGGCGAGGATTGCTGATGATTGTTGGGGATTGCTGATTATTGTGGAGGAGGATTGCTGAGAATGTGTGAGTATTGCAGAGTAGGATTGGTGAGGATTATGAAGGAGGTTTGATAAGGATTGATGAGGATTCCTGAAAAGGACTCATGTAGAGGAGGAAGAGCATGAGTCTTTCGGCAGGAGTCAGTCTGCTGGAGTCAGTGTGCAGGATTCAGTTGGCAAGCATCAGTCTACAGGACTCAGTCTACATGAGTCAGCCAGCAGGAGTCACTCAGCAGGCGTGAGTCTGCAGGAGTCAGTCTGCAGTAGTCAATTGGCAGGAGTCAGTATACAGGTGTCAGTCTACAGGAGCCAATTGGCAGGAGTTAGTCGTTGGCTAGTATGGATGGTTGGTATGGTTGGCTGGTATGGATGGTCGGTATGTTTGACTAGTATAGATGGAGTGGTTGTTTGGTCTGGTTGGCCTGGTAGCCTGGTATGGTTTTTCGGTTTGGACCATAGGAATGATCATTCTGTATTACTTGTCGGCTGGTCAGCATAAGCTGTGGTGTTGTTGGCTTCTCTTAATGACCTGGATGGCTGGAATGGCTGTGTGGTATTGGTGGATCGTATGGTTTGTGGGTGTTGTTGACTGGCATGGCCGGTTCGTATTTTAAGGTGGTGTGGTTGGCTTTTATGTTTGGAGGCTTGCCAACTAAACAGTAAATAAAAACTGGGGAGGGCTGGTGGCCTGCTGATCGTCGTATCAGGGAGTGGCTGTGCTCTCTCATCGTTATATTAATTGAACCCTCACACACATAAAAAAAATTTTCGCATTAGGTACGTAATTTCTTTCTCTGTGTATTTTAGGATTTTTTTAATATTTTTTATAAATTTGTTTTCGATTTGTAGAGTTTAAGGTTATTCGGGTCAAGGTCTAAAACTACGAACATGGTGGTTAAAGGCACCAAAGTATTTTTTTTCCATAGATTTTTAGAATTATTATTTCTAATTTTGTGATTTTTCTCGATTTTATGGTTGGGAGGGGGTGGCCAGTGGTGGGGGTGTAGGGTACCATGGTGTGGTGATCGGAAGAGAAGGGTGGGCTAATTTTATGTGTAAATCGATTTGTATTTTTTAGATATTTTAAAAACTTTTTTGGGTCACAGGTATGGGCTCAAGGTCATGGAGGGATTTCAAGGTCTAGGTCACCCAGAACCTTATGGTGGGTATCGTCGCCTCAGTTCCTCTCTGTTTACGGTTTTTAAATTGTTTAATTTTTGTATTCATTTAAGGTCATGAACATGGGGTCAAGGATAAGGTGATGGGTCAAGGTGAAAGTTACCCAGAACCTATATGGCGGCCGGGTGACGTCACAACATGCTAGGCGGTTGGCGTCTCAGCTCCTCTTCCTCGTCCTCTTGCAAACGACTTCTTCAAACTAACTACTAACCCCATTTGGCAGAATCTCTATGGACCAAGCGATTGAAAAAATAATTAATACATGTACACAGGGAGCGAAAGTAAAAACGAAGTTCAGCAAAAGACGTGCAGAATTTCTTCATATGCTTCGCCAAAAAACAATATGCAACTTTTCTTCAGGAAAATCTACTATGCGTCCAGATATTTCGTTGCCTAGAATCCAGAAAGAAGAACAAGGTGTTTCAGCAGTAAAAAAATTCCAATCACAAATGAATTGGTACACCAATTCCAAGAGATTTAGATATAGTAAGTTTATCTACGGGAACTGTCTCAAATACCGAAATTGTCAATAGCATGGTCAAAGCAATTGAGTATACTAAATAAATTAAATGTACATACATAACAAAACATTTCTGAAACCCCTTTACATACATGGATTGTTCCAGCAAAAATATTCTATAATGTGATACCCCGACTACATGAACAGATCATTACATCAATGACTACCTACAGTCCATTCCATTAGATCATACAGCCTATACTAAACAGTTCCCTTCATACCAACCATGTCAACAAAGTCACCATACAGACAATCCTATAAAAATTTTCGAACTAAATACTTGACAATGATACCACCAAGTCATACTTGTCTTATAGGCAGATGATGCCATCACTCCAACGACGAACCAACCATACCTAAATGTCGTATCAATAGGTCATACAATCATACCAGCAAATCAAATGTTCCAGCCAATACATTCCAACCATCAATACTCACAGACCAAATCACACCGCACAACCCATTTGAACAGACAATAACATCAATTTATAAAGAGGTTCCCATTAGGCGATACCACCACAAAACCAACCATACATGCAAGCCCTACCAGACATCGAGCCAAAATATTACAACCAACCATCTGAACCAACAATACAGGCCATACTGTGATAACATATCAAGAAACTATTCCTACGAAAATATTTAAAAAGGAAATAATTATCAACCGTACCATTATGCCATACAGATCGCATAGACATTTCATCCAAACAAACACAACCCTACCATACTTAACCAAACATTCCAATCCTGCCATCCAGACTATATAACATTGTCTTTATATGTATTTTAATGTCTTGCAATGTATATTAAAATTATTGCTTCTAGTAAATGGCATACGACGTAGCTGTTCGGAGGTCAGGCCTTTCAAATATTTGTCCTTTACACATCACCCTAAAATAATAGTTATTACTAAAAGTTTTCCCATGATAGCACCACTTTTTCCCCATCTAATGATAGGTTAACCTATGAAGCTGTAGGCATATTCTTCGCACTCTAATTCACACAATCGGTAGCCTGCTTCGTTTTCAAGCAGAGGCGAACTCATACACCCAGACTACTGCTAAAGCGATTCATGTCGAGACTAAATAACATTTTGAGCTTTTCCAAGAGCATGCAGCTACCTGTTTTTACAAATTTGGTATCCAAATTTATCACTTTTACCAACCTCAGGTGTCCAGGAGGGAAAAAAATAAACTTTTTTTTTTGTTCCAGAGCAGCGTGAAATTAACAACCCAGTTTATAGAAAATCCAGTAAAATTTATAATACAGTCTTTCAATCGTTATTCGTGGAGTACTCTCAAGTCGAAATAAACTATTTCATCAATGTTTTTGTATTTTATTAGGTAAATAACGTTCAAAGTTTCATAGAAATCCATGCCATCAGCTATACTTAGCATGCATGTGTATACAGTTTAATTTCTCACAACCTCGCAGCTTACAATGAACTTTATCTCAAACGAGTATTTGTGCATATTTGTACTCCATGTATGCTTAACACAAAAAAGTATCATTAACAGCACATTTTATTTATACATATTCTTCACAAGTCTTATTTGTCTCTCCCGAACAGTTTAATATTATCAAGGATTAAAATCAATGAATAACACACAAGTAATTTTTATTCACTTTAACTTAATTTTACATACATTAGGAAAAAAACGTAATAGTTATACACTCAACGTATTCTTCATTCACCACAACAATTATGATGTCTCTTTTGTAGAACAATTGCTGCTGTGAGCATTCAATCCACTCTTAATTGCATGTATCACACTACAGTTATATGGGCAAGACTTGTAAGCGATGGTAAATTAAGAGTTACAATCTTCATGTCGTGTAACATTAGAGCTGTTAGTAAATGTCTTGCCACAAGACTTGCACACAGTCCCTGATGAGTAACACCAACTTCCAGAGTCAGCGAGTTTTCTGGCATCCTGTTACATGGCCAGCCTACAAACACCGATTCCATCTTCATTTTGTAACAGCCTACACCAACTCAATATATGAGTCTAGTCGCGACGATCTGCTTTCCAACGCAACTGTCAACCAAGTGATAACCATTCTATATGATGCATGCTTATATACTATTAACATCTCATGTCAGACAGTATGCGTTGCCCGTCTCGAGTTGCCTCAGTAGGTTTCTAATGGCTGTTCAGCTCTAAACAGCAATATGAGGTCTAATCAGGCCGATCGCTGTCTAGCATACTAAGTCGCCAATCAGACCAACCCAATCTTCTTTACAGTTGTCCATCTTTCAGTGTTGGACGCACCTTTTTACTCTTGCTACTTCAGCTCTCTCCCGAAGTGCATTACACACCAGTTCCTAGAATGAATTGTGTCCGTAACTGTAGGACGTCCTTGAAAATACTGTATACACGGGAGACAGCAGAGAATCTCTTCGTCCTGGTGCAGATAAGCAGAGAGATATTTGTAGAAACATTGTATTTCATGTCGAGCTTGCATCAGAAGGAATTCTTTAGGCATGTATGCAAGCTCAGTTTCTTTGTTGAGTGCTGCAAAAATAGGTAGTAAAATTTATTACCACTATAACAGCGTGCCCTAATTTTCACTGTGCCCTCACGACGACAGAAATAAGTTTTGAATGATTTGTAGCAGTGGTACAAACTGTTTTCATAGACCTAAAACGATGCAGCTAACTCTCAAGTCACTGGAAGTCAGTCAGAGAGAGAGAGCTCTTACTCAAACGACAGACGAACTGCGAATGATCCAGAGAGCTCGTGCATTCACGAATATTCCATCGCTTTCTCCCCATTACAAGTCCTTAGCTGTTGTCGAGGAATTCACAAGTCTATCAGGAAGGATGAGAAAATACGAATGTATTATATATCATTTTTAAAAGAGCAAACATAGGAGCACCCTGAGAAAACACTCATACTCTATATGCACCAGCAAGGGACCGGGAAAATATAAAACCCACAGATACTGTAAACTATATGCAGTTGTATATAATAGGAATTTACGTAATTTTAATTATGTATACATATATTTAATATATTAAGATATATACATATTAGTATGCATAGTTTATATGCATAAAGCATATTTTGAGATAGTTTAAACATTTTTCTTTGGGTAGTTGGAAGTTCGGGGTGTATAGTTGGTTGATATGGTATTAATGATAGTTGTTGGGAATGCTGGTCGGCATATCTGACGCGTTGTCATGGCCTCAGAAGCAGGGAGAAGTGCGATTAGGTTACGGTACAGGTGTTGTGGTACTTGTAAGTGTGGAAAAAGGGCACCAGAGCATGATATACTCATCCAGGGTTTAGGCCGATCGCCCACGTGGCTTCTCCTAAGCTCACCCCGCGCGATGAGCTGACGTCGTCGGTAAAGTCGTCTAGTCCTTCCTATGTCTACCTACGAGGGTGTAGAACCCCTCATACGCCTCTAACTACCACGTGGAACTGTTAAGTGGCTGTCTCATACGCCAAAAACACCATTAAGCCATGATCGGGGGTGCGGTGCACCAGTGGGTAGAAGACCCAAAGTTATGTTATGCAGCCATTAGGCAGCCGATAATGAAATAAAAACAAGAGATCACTTTCGCTGATTTTCACTCAATAGTTATTCTCACATACAAGATACTTACAAGGTTGCAGCATTAAGGCTTGCTGGCAGCCGACAATGACAAAAAGGCACGTGGTCGATAAAAATATTTAAGTGAATTAAACCCCCCTGCGTTTAGAGCTGGAGGTGCTGAGAACGGCACTGCCTCGGGCTAAGCAAAGAACTGAAATCAAGTAAGTTACAGAATTAAATCAATAACTATTGATACTGTAAAGACCGGTACAAGATGTTGAAGAGCCTAGGGGCACCCGGCGCATGTCTGTTCTCTCAATGTGAGCAGAACAAACTGGCTGAGCATGGCAGGCCTGCTAGGGACCCCTGCTCGAAAACGCAGCAAGTGTATCAAAAAATACACTGGCACATTTACTGGGAAAACAAATACATACAAAAACAATTAAATACCACTACAATACAAGAACACTTTACATCTTTAATTTGCATAACCAAATGTAACATAAAAAGAAATTAAATTGGTAATAAGATTGATAAGCAACATAATTTAAATATTCCATAGGGCTGTCTCTCCCAGTCTGTTGTATGCACGGTAGGTTTGTTTACATTATAGAATTTAAATTTTTATAATGCAAAAATCCCTTGCACCCTTCTTTATGTAAATTGTAGGGTGTCACCAGGTGGCTCGTGGTGGAAGAGTTAACTCTGATCCCAGGAGAGTTGTCGGTAGCCATGCTCAAACACATAATTTATAAAGCCCGTTTTTGCTATAACACATAATCACGTGGTATTGAATCCCAAAAATTACGGAATACTTTACACGCTCGCTTTGCACACGTAACATACGCATGGGGACTTAAACAGCGAATGGAGGGGGTACACGAGTGGTTATGCGAACACTATAACCATTGTGTCCCCATCGCTGCATTCAATTCCTTGGCGGTATTCTTACTGTGGACGTCGTTTGGCAGTATTGGTCGGCCCGAATAATCACGCCCTCAAAGGATCTCTCTTGAGGGCGTGAAAGCGGGATGGTCACCTGATTCCGGCTGTACCCAGGTGGTAGTGGAGGGGTGGTGCACTCCGGTGCACATCGCCAGCGTAGGAATCGTGGAGGGAGTGACCACCGCGTTCGGGCCGACTGTCCCCGGTAAAGGGCACGTCGAAGCTGCGCTGGTGTAGAGAGACGAACGGGATAAGGGAGGAGGGATTTGGCACTCGTTATATTATGATAAAAAATTATATCGATAGGGGCGAGGGACCTTTTTCTAGCAAAATGAAACATTTTCTTAACAAGTCGCTGGAACTCAATCTATAATTTTCAATTTGCGATGTTTCTCCACAACCGCAACCACACCCACAACCACTGCATGTCCTGCACTCAATGTATGAAATACAACATGCAGAAGAAAATGTTATTCAGTTCCTCTAGCAGGATATCCGGCTTCCTGTGCAAGTTAACAAGGGACATACCAATATGGCTTGTGAATCGTGACATGGTTCCCTGCTGCCAAACACCATTCGTTGTACTATTGCAGGGTCTTAACATAGTTCTAAGACATGTGTAATGCTAAGTTTGTTGGAGGAACTGAATGGTATGCATTTTCAAAATGTGTATTTCTACTCAAAATCTTTAGAACAACGTAAGTACCAGCGACTGCATACATGCTACAAGCTGTAGATGATATATGATATTTTCCATAAAGCTGTAATTACAAAGTTTTGCCTGCAAATGAGACTAGGCCGAATTCAGTAATTATTTTTGACGATATTACATGTGAGATGCATAAACTCATACAAAATTATTTTTGTATAGGTAGACATGCGACAGTGTTTTATCAGCATTAAACATTCGTATAATTGGTTATATGATAGGGTTTTTTAAGACATTTTAAAAAATAATTCCTGACTGACTTTATGGTTGATATATATATTGTTTTATTGTATGGTAGGCATACCTGTTATGTCGATATGACATGACCTAATAACATGCTCGTTTGGTTTGGTGGTCTGACAAGAGTGTAGCTTCGATGGGGTGGCCAGAATGGTTTAACTCTATGAGTAGTTTGTAAGAGAGGGCAGAATGCTTTGTTGATAAGGGCAGTATGATTGAATGGTATAATAATATGTTGGTATGGTATTTTGGAATTAAGTCTGTATGGGTGTTGCAGATGGTTAAATTTATGGTATGGGTTTTATGATAGCATGGTTATTATGAGTGGAATATTTGGCTGACTGGACCGATGGTATGGCTTGTCTATATGTACAACTGGTGAGGTTAGATGACATAGTAGTCGATATGGTAGTCAATATATTTGACGGTTATGACTGGTCTGTTTGTCTAAGGTTGTGTTTAATATGGTCTGTATCGTTAATAGCATTATTTAGGTATACTTGGTTTTGAGCAGATGATACATTTTGTTTGGATCCTATTGTCTTCTTGATAATTGTGTATACACTTGGCTTTGTGTTGTATTTGGTTGGTTTGGTTATCTAGTGTGGTTGGTAGATATATTCAGATGGCATGTTGGAAAGTTAATGTTATAGTGAAAGGTATGATCCGAATTGTACTCGGCACCACTGGTGTTATAGATATAATGATTTGACATGCTGGATGTATGGTACCTGGTAGGTATTGCCAGTGCAGTTATTGGTATGGATGGTATGGATGGCTTTTATAATTGGCTGGTTTGTTGGTGTTGATATGTTTGATATGGTCTCTGGGTATATGGTTTGTGTTGTTTGTCAGTTGATATGAGAAGTGTGAAATTATTTGCTAGTATGGTATGCTGTATTGCTCATAACGATGTATGTGTGGGTGGTGTGACTGATGTATGCTGGGTTGTGGTTGATACAGTACTGCTGGTCAGTAGGGTTAACGGTATTTGGTTTGGTATGCTGGAGGTATGGTAATCAGCATGGTTATGAGTAGAGATAGTTGGTATAATCAGCTGGTTGGTTTTTCTGGTTTGTTGGTTGATGTGTTTGGTTGGTATTGCATCTTGTATATTTTTCACTTGAGTGCTGGTGATGATTTTATGGCAAACAAGTTAGAGTTGTGATTTTTTTATATATTTTAGTTGGTATGGATTGTATGGTATGCTGGGTAGTATGTCGAAAAGCATATTTTTGTGGTGACAACCTGTAGAGCAGATGGTATGGACAATAGGTTTATTTTATTTTGTTAAGGCCTTTGGGGACTGAATGGTCGAGGTATGCCTAGGTTAAAGTAGGTGGTGTGGGAGTGAGTATGCATGGTGACAGTCGGTAGAGCAAATGGAATGGGTTTTATGTTATGGGCTGGTCTCGACTGTGTAGTTGCTTGTACACTCGAGCTATTATGGATTGCATGATTGGTGTGTGGGGGAATAGCTAATTTGAGTTTTTCTTGGGTTATAGGAAATTTGATGTTGGATGGTATGGTATCAGTCAGTAATGATAGTTTGAAAGATAGCAAGAATATTTGTATTATGGGGTTGGTCTGAACTGTGTAGTTTTTTTGTACACTTGTACTATGATGAATGTTATGGTTGGTATGTTGAGTGTTATGGTTTCCACTATATATGTCTGGTGATTGTCAGTGTATGTTAAAAGATGTGGACAGTATGTGTGACTTGGTGAGTCCTGTAATGCGAAGGCATTCTTGAGTTAAAGTGGTTGTTATGGGCAGTCAGTGAATTTGGCTGGCATCAGTTGGTATGGTGAATGGTTTGGAAGAAATTGATTGTGTCACTGTTATGGGCTGTATGTTTGTTTGGTATGGTCTGTGTGGAGGAATGGTTGAGGTATGCTTCAGTTATAGTGGGCGATATGGTTGGTAAGTATGCGTGGTGTCTGTTGGTAGAACAAATAGAATGGGTGTTAGGTTATGGGTTGGTCTCAGCTGTATAGTGGCTTGGTACACTTGAGTTATGATGGATGGTGTGATTGGTGTGTTTGGTGATACGGTTAATTATAATGGCTGAGTTTTTCTTTGGTTATAGGATATAGGGTTTTGGATGGTCTGATATGACTTGGGTTATAATGGATATTATTTTTGGTATGGTGGTTAGTATATTTGGCTGGTGTCGACCGGTAGAGCAGAAAGTATATACAGTAGGTACATTTTTGATAAGGTCAGTGTGGATTTAATGGTTGAGGTATGCTTGAGTTATAAGTGGTATGGATGGTTAGTATATTTTGTCTGGTGTTATCTGGTAAAACAGATGGCGTGCATGAGTTACAGTGGCTGGTATGGTACAGGTGTGCGGGTATATAAGCAGCCGAGTTCCATTAAGGAAGCTTAGTTTGGCAGTGACAGTCGTGAAAGACACTTCGCCTCAGCTCGTGAAAGCAAGTGGAATATATGATGGAGCCAAAGGTTCCTGGTCAATAAACATCTGAGGTTGGCACAGTGCTATCGACTTAATCAGATGGGACACCTGAGACAGTAGCACCTTCATCGTCTTCTTCAGGCATAGCACCAACAGTATCATCGACAACTCCGGATGGGGCACCTACAGCAGTGTTGCCATCGATGTCTTCGTCAAGGCTCCTGTGCTGTTACTGTGACACGATATTTACCTACAGTCAAGGTGCAAGGAAGCATGAAAGAACTACTTGTGTGAAGGGGCCTTCCTGTGCTATGCAGCGATGCATCAAGTGCAAGCATCTGTTAAAACGTGGCAATAAGCTGAGAAGACATAAGAAATATTATAAAGGAAGAGTTTCAGCAGCTAAGAACTGGCCTTTACTAGTAGTTGGTGAAACCACATCGAATTGATTCTACTTGAAACAATCAGCATTCAAGGGTACTTTAAAAGATTATTTCACTGGAAATAATTTTGTATGTACGAAAGACATATGTACATACCTGGACCAAAATAAGCAAAGGATAATCAATCAGTTAACAGAAGAAGATGAAGACGGTCCTATAAAATAAAATGTGTGGCTGGAGTGTGCCTAAGAAAACCCCAAACCTTTGGATGAAGTCATCAGTCGACGACCATTTAAGACTGCGAATGAAGCATTGTACAATATTGATAGCATTCCAGAGGCTGTAGAGGACTTGAAAGAAAAACTTTGTTATGAAGAAGATTATATGGCCAAGGGTTCTGGCTGGACACTTGCTAGCATAGACTATCTTGAGCTGTGTACGAGCAGATTATATTAATTACATGAAAAGTGAGCATGTTTCTGGTAAGACACTACATCAAATGTGTGAAAAATGTAAGGACTTTTTGTGTTTGTTGTCTGAATTAGATAAAATATATGTTTTCAATGAAAAAACGAAAGTGTTTTATTTCTGGTTGGTTTTGTACCCTGTCCCAGCATTCCTGCTTCCAAGTGATATGGAATATGATAACCTTTTTTTTCAGACCTGTCACTACATGTTGTTACTGTAAGTGAGCATGACAATAAAAATATAAAATAATATGTGGACAAATTATTTTGCTTGAATATTAATACTTATAAATTATATGTTAGCAGAGGTATATGATGAAATGAAGTCCACAACATAAGAGAGTGACTTAATATTGTTATACATTCTCAGTAGTTTGGACAGAGGCTTGGAAGTATGCTGTTGTAGAGGTAAAAGTTTGACCCTGAGACTTAAAGGGAGGAATAAAGTCGAACTGGGTCTGTCCATACCTGTTTCAATGCAATATGTGGCGAAGAGAGGTCCTACATAATTTATAAATGACAGGTACTGCTAGAATACACAACAATTTTTTTTTTAGTAAACAAAAATGTCAAACTAAAAGGAAGATTTTGATGGTTAAATGTCAAAGTCATATGACATAATCAAAGGTGGTGGAAGTAATGTAACCCAAATTGGTGGAGTCAAAAGAATGTGAGTAATTTGGAAATGAGATGATATTAGTTATGTAACCTACGATGGAGAGAATTAAATTCAAGATGGCCGAGATGAGGTCGTAGCCAGACGAAGCAAGATGGTGAGGTGGTGAAAGGCGAGTAAGGTGAATCAAATGTGACAAAATGAGTAATCATCAGGTGACTAAATCGATTTGGAATGACAGAGCATGAATAAAATATAATACAGCGAAGTGGATTAAATGCAACTAAAGGAATGATAGAGTATAATGTGGAATAAAGGTAACTAAGAAAAATAAAATCCAAGATAGTGGTTCGAGGGGACTGAGTAAATAGCAGGCAGCCAAGGTTAGAAGGAATGACAGAGCGTGATATCAAGATGGCAGGGTGGAACGAAGGTAACTAAGTAAATGGAATCCAATACGGCTGACATGGAATGACAGAGCATGAAGAAGAATGACACTGCATAAAATTGAAAATTATAGAAGCAAGATGGCAAGGTAGAATGATATAGCTTGAGAAAATAAAAATCCTAGATGATAGTCTAACGAAGGTTAGTAATTTGGAAACAAGATGGTGGTCCGAGCCAGAGAATGGCTCCTGGCTCAGAAAAAAAAGGGATGATTTAGAGGGAAAATGAGGTTTTTTGAGGGTGAAAAGCGATCCCCCCGAATTGGATGAAAAGGGCCTTGGGGGGATCGTTTTGCATATGGGGGATCGGTGCTTTTTTGAAGGGAAAACGGAAAGTTATCAGAGAAAAGAAGAAATTTTGAGAAAATTCTAGGAATTTTAAGAGTTTTTAAGGGAAAAAAGGAACATTTTAAGGGGGAAATGGGAAAAACAATATGGCGGCTCCTAGCATCGGGCCTACCAAATCTATCTACTATATATATTTTTATTTATTTTTTTATACATATATATAGTTTCTACCAAAAGTTTAACACCACCAGCCATTTTCACACAATGTGTCATTGGTTTTAAACTTTTGAAGTAATAAACTTGGACAATTTTTTTATTATTGTATTTGTAAACTAAAACATTTTCATAGAAATAACTTCAATATATATCATTTTTTCATAAAGTAATATTTTTTTTAAATATAAGTAATGGAAAAACAGTAAATTTTCGATTTAAAAAAAATTCTACCACAAATGCTAATTGCTGTATATGCTTAATGTTTTTACGCGATGTGTATTGCACTAGAAAGAAATAATAGCCTTGCTGTTAGCTGCAAGTGAATCATACAAGGTACGTTTCCAGCTGATTTACAACATTTTTCAGTTGTAGGAAAAACACAACGTAAACTGTATTTATTGCCGTTATTATTTTTATACCAAACAAGACATCGAGCCCGTTTCTAAAGCATGACGTACTAAATTGTGTATTAAATTAATTGTTTATCTTCTTCAGGAACGGCTTCGATGGCTTGCTTGGTATAAAAATATAAATGGCAATAATTACACTTTATGTAATATTTTTACTACAATTGAAAAAGTTATAAATCAGGTGGAAAAATAGCATGCATGATTAACTTGCTACTAACAGCAGAGACATAATTTCTTTATAGTGCAATACACATTGTGTAAAATCATTAAGCATATACAGCAAGTAGCATTTGTGGTAGAATTTTTTTTATGAAACATTTATTCTGTTTATCTTAATAATTTTCTTAAAAAATCATAACTTAATTAATAAATGAGGTATATTAAAGTCGTTTTATGAAAATATTTTATTTTACAAGTCCAACAATAAAAAAATATTTCAAGTTCATTACTTCAAAAGTTGATGACTAACGGTGTGAAAATAGCGGGTGGTTTGAAATTGTTGATAGAAATTGGCCAGAGTGGTGTGTTCCCGCCAAGATGTTTGTGACAGCGTAAATAGTTATGCACTATTCCAGTGCAACATGTGACACACTACCAGTGTACTAGCTAGTGTGGTTAAGTAGTAGCTCGCAAATACGGGGAAAAACTGTCATACAGGATTGTCCGTTCTTCATTTTCCTATGTTGGCTTCCAAAACCTGTGGATATTGCCCCCGCTGTCGTCGACCGTTCAATGCCACATTCGTTTATGGTTCCAGGTGTTGCAAATAAGACGTTCTGTGCTTCAGCTGGCAAAGAACATGTTTCGTCACCACAGCCAATAAGCCGCAGGCTCTGTGTTGACATGTGCCAGTCATAACGTAGCTCAGTAGCGCAGTTGATGAGTCACTAACGCACAAGTTGGCTACGACGGGCACGCAAGAGTTAGGTATTTAGGCTCTTGACAGGGCATCAGACAATAATTCACTCCAAATATGTGAAATGAAGTCTGGGGTTTTTGGACGTCAACATAAACAATTTCGAAACGACAATCCTAGATGGTGGTTCCCATTAACTTTGTCAGCTATTATTTTACCATACTTGTGCACTCATTTAGTGAAATATGTATGCAGGAGAACCACATCACACTGGTAAAATATTTGCTGACAGAGTTATTGAGAACAATTATGTACACTGTAAAAAATATTGGGAAAATTACCTGACAATTGTAAGGTAAGATTCGCAAATTTGTTTGGGAAACATATTTGTATTTACATGTACGATAGAATGACCGCATTCTGGAGTAAAATTCACTTACATGGCAGAGTAAAACCCCATACATGGCTGGGGAAAGTACCTCACGACGTGTGCATCTCCTATGCAATGTCTCCACTGTCGGACGCGAGAAAGAAACAAAACAAGGCGACATGTTGGACAGTTTGTAGGACCTATATTCGTTAGGGAAAGCATATAACTAAACATAAAAATTAATTTTGAGGTAGAGAAAATCTGTAAAATACAGTATTATCAAATATTTACTTATAAAAAGATTGTAAAAAAAAATTAATAAGAAACTTTATAAGATTCTGGAAAACTGATAATTTTTTATTCCAGTGTTTAAATCTTAACATACGTCATTATCTTTACACCCCGTATTTTCTATGTGAAGAAAATTATTAAAAGACTTGAAAAGGTATTGACTTTAAAGCACTAACAAAGCCACTAAAGACATACTACACAAACGTTGCTTTGTACCGCACGAATGTAACTGAGCAATCTGTTACGCAAAATAATTATTAAAACCAGTTCCAGGAATAAATAATATGTAAAGTTGCTCGTATAATAGCGGGAATGTTCAAGATAACAATAAGAAATATTTTAGGGATAATTTGTACCATTATTTCAATTAAGAATGTTGCAGACATGTGTATTTTTCGTGGTGTAATACGTAAANAAGTAACTGAGCAATCTGTAACGCAAAATAATTATTAAAACCAGTTCCAGGAATAAATAATATGTAAAGTTGCTCGTATAATAGCGGGAATGTTCAAGATAACAATAAGAAATATTTAAGGGATAATTTGTACCATTATTTCAATTAAGAATGTTGCAGACATGTGTATTTTTCGTGGTGTAATACGTAAGTANTTTTAGGGATAATTTGTACCATTATTTCAATTAAGAATGTTGCAGACATGTGTATTTTTCGTGGTGTAATACGTAAATACGCTAATAGTCACCGACAGAGCGACGCTGTCGCCATGGTGTGATGGATTGCGCACCGTGCCCCGACATACAGANGTACGCTAATAGTCACCGACAGAGCGACGCTGTCGCCATGGTGTGATGGATTGCGCACCGTGCCCCGACATACAGAGCCATGGCTCACGTCCATCCACCGGCAAGTGTGAAGCTATTCAGTATTGTGGCTTCGTTTACTATTCGTCGAAGGATATAGCTAATAATGGAATTAATATTACTAATACTCCCGGATTTTTTAAATACAATTTTATTATACAATATAGTTAAGATTACCTTGCTTATATGAAATTTTCCCACACTTTTGTCAGGTACTTTTCTGTACCATTAGGGAATAGTAGTTTACATGTTATGTGAATTAACTCTACATTTAAGAGGTAATATTACCTCACGTGTAGACGTTATTTGCTTCCCTTACATGTAAGGGAATTTTATCTCAAATTTTTTAACTGCAAGTGTTTCTTTGTATTGGCTTCCACAAGATGTGAAATACGATTAACCTCTGCAGTGTTAGTAGAAGCGCTCTTAAAGCTTTATATCTGGATGAAGAGGTATGAAAAGTAGAGGGTAACAAGTGTGTCCTGTAGTAGAGACGACCTGTGCGGGGAAGTGAAGGGCACGACTAAAGCTCGAGATCGCGCACGTGCAGCTCGGTTTTACTCCATTCACGGCTACTTACTAACTTTCTAAAAACCCTTACGTTCTACTTTCAGAATATTCCTCCACCTCTTGCAAACAAAGCTTAACAAGATCTAGAAATTTACACCAAAGGGACAATGCACTCAATCTATTAATATTATCTAGAGAACTCTTTAATTCTAGGCTTTACCGACACACTTATTTTCTCTCTGTTATATATTAGTTTNATTAATATTATCTAGAGAACTCTTTAATTCTAGGCTTTACCGACACACTTATTTTCTCTCTGTTATATATTAGTTTAAAATATAAATGAAATGCTATATTTTATAACCAAATAATATAAAAAAATCATTGCAATAAAAAACTAAAATATTTTAATGTAACAAAAGTATAAAAGGCTTGTAACACTTCGGAAATAAATTTGCAGACACGATATACATGGGTTGCGTCACAAGTGTGAAGAAACTGCGACTAGACTATAGCACATGCGAGGCTGTCGTCATCTCTACCGTATCCTGCCTCACGTGTCTCCCTTGCAAGTGGACAGTGGTTTGCGAGTGTATTGTCATGTTGTTACACGTGACACGATATACATGGGTTGCGACACAAGTGTGAAGAAACTGCGACTAGACTATAGCAGATGCGAGGCTGTCGTCATCTCTACCGTCTCCTGGCTCACGTGTCTTCCTTGCAAGTGGACAGTGGTGTGCGAGTGTATTGTCATGTTGTTACACGTGACACGATATACATGGGTTGCGACACAAGTGTGAAGAAACTGCGACTAGACTATAGCAGATGCGAGGCTGTCGTCATCTCTACCGTCTCCTGGCTCACGTGTCTTCCTTGCAAGTGGACAGTGGTGTGCGAGTGTATTGTCATGTTGTTACACGTGACACGATATACATGGGTTGCGACACAAGTGTGAAGAAACTGCGACTAGACTATAGCAGATGCGAGGCTGTCGTCATCTCTACCGTCTCCTGGCTCACGTGTCTTCCTTGCAAGTGGACAGTGGTGTGCGAGTGTATTGTCATGTTGTTACACGTGACACGATATACATGGGTTGCGACACAAGTGTGAAGAAACTGCGACTAGACTATAGCAGATGCGAGGCTGTCGTCATCTCTACCGTCTCCTGGCTCACGTGTCTTCCTTGCAAGTGGACAGTGGTGTGCGAGTGTATTGTCATGTTGTTACACGTGACACGATATACATGGGTTGCGACACAAGTGTGAAGAAACTGCGACTAGACTATAGCAGATGCGAGGCTGTCGTCATCTCTACCGTCTCCTGGCTCACGTGTCTTCCTTGCAAGTGGACAGTGGTGTGCGAGTGTATTGTCATGTTGTTACACGTGACACGATATACATGGGTTGCGACACAAGTGTGAAGAAACTGCGACTAGACTATAGCAGATGCGAGGCTGTCGTCATCTCTACCGTCTCCTGGCTCACGTGTCTTCCTTGCAAGTGGACAGTGGTGTGCGAGTGTATTGTCATGTTGTTACACGTGACACGATATACATGGGTTGCGACACAAGTGTGAAGAAACTGCGACTAGACTATAGCAGATGCGAGGCTGTCGTCATCTCTACCGTCTCCTGGCTCACATGTCTTCCTTGCAAGTGGACAGTGGTGTGCGAGTGTATTGTCATGTTGTTATACGTGACACGATATACATGGGTTGCGACACAAGTGTGAAGAAACTGCGACTAGACTATAGCAGATGCGAGGCTGTCGTCATCTCTACCGTCTCCTGGCTCACGTGTCTTCCTTGCAAGTGGACAGTGGCGTGCGAGTGTATTGTCATGTTGTTACACGTGACACGGTATTGGAACGGTAGCTTGTGCACAACAACCAATCACAGGCCGCGCTAGAAGCGTCTCATAATGATTACTTATGTTTTCACCTGAGCATTGCTGTCAAGCGCTGTGGTTCAAATGAATATAATAACAAATATGCGGAAAATTATTTTTTTAATTCGTGGAAAATAATTATGATGACCTCATTCGGTGAGTTTTTTTTTTTTAACGGAAATATATATTGCCTGTGGAAACGTTTAAAATAAAACCGCACAAAATGTCTCAGCATGTAGCAAATAATTTCAAGTTTAAACAACTAATTGTAATAAATCTCATGAATTACTATTAGCTTAAAACCAAATGCACAAGATTTCTTTTACTTTGTCAGTTATAAATATTAGCAGGAACTTTATCCCGTTACATCAAATAAGTAACATTTGTACAGTATGTATTGAAGTTGTACTTTATTACCAAATAATTAAATAATTTCGAAAAGTTTTCATTTCGACTGTGAATTTTAAGTACATGCGGAATAACATAATATATATTATAGTTTGTGTTTAAACTGTATACGAAGTGTGAGTTTTCTACTGGATAGGTGTATGTTATTGCTTATATTTCCAGGCAACAGGAAACTTGCCCAAAGAAAAATGTTTTTGGTACTTGTTGTTTATTGATTAACCATAGACACTATACGAGCGATCAATATTTTTCAATACAGGCACAACATATTTCTCGTCAATCTATAGAATAGACTTATTATTTTATGTTATTTATATCAGTAGTTAATTATTGTGTACTTTCACGGTAACATGTCATGCAACAAAGGGTGTTTGGAACCCGCAGAACAGCAAATGCTATCCTCACGCGCTAAGCACTCAGCTTTTAGGTTTAGTTGACATAACGCACATAACCTGCACAGCAGTGGTTGAATTGCAATGTCTACTACTATCATTTCGCGTAATTTACTTGGCGTAACTTCTAAGTGTCTTACTCCAAGTTTTTACGACGGCCAATGAGAATGTGAAACGCCATAAAAAAACTGCTATTACCGAGGTAACCAACTTATGGGCACCAACATTCCTGTGCGAGCAAAAATGGTTTCCTACCTGTATGATAATTCTAATCGCTCAGAGAAGAATTTTTTTTTTTTTGTTAACGTTAACTGCCATTGTGAACAGACGAATTCGCTTGTTATTCTGTATAAGTAATGCCACCTGTTTTCCTCGAGAACATTTCACCACGTGCTATATTTCAATACTCTACAGGAATACCAACAGTATTCTTTTTCTTATTAGCGGCGTGTCTCTGTAAGAAGGCATTTTCTTACTTAACTGGCCAATCAGAATTAGGATCTCTGACACTGAACGTCTGTGATTGGCGGCACACACACCTAAGACGCATGAGAGTTAAAACCATCCATCCGCGAAACTGGTTCTGAACTAATATGCTTTGGAGTACAACAAGTTGTAGCCTTGTGTATAAGTTAGGGTATTTAAACCACGTCGACTGTGGAGGGGGCCTTAGAACATCACTGCATGAACGTGTCAAATGTGTATGTTATACAGCTGAGGTTTCCAATAAACTCGCGCAATGGTAAACTGCGCGAGTAATGCTTGGCAGAGTAATTTCGCTGCACTTGATGCATCATTAGAGGCTGCTCACCGGCAAGGAAGCACTTTTGAGGGCCTAGTTACTTTTTCCCTATCTGCCATTTGTTTTATCTTTGCGGCCCTTTTTAAATAAATATTACCATGCAAGTAATGAATTCAGTGGATATATTTCACCGGACTTGAAAATAAACTTCTAAGACTACAATGAAAGATATTTATTTACTATTACTTAGAATGAGAGGGCTTGAAAAAGTGCTGAGTTGAGGGTGAATAGCGTAGAGTTGGTGAGTAAAGAGCGGCGTTTATTGAGAAGAGTGGGTGGGGGAAGAGGAGCGTCGTGACGTCACAGAGAGGAGGGAGCGTGGGAGCGGCCGGGGTACTACGCTCCCAGCCTGGCGCGTGCCGTGCAGCTGTCCTTGTCCCTTGTCTGTCCGCCTTCCCACGCCGGACACACCTGCCTAGTCACACCTCCAGCATTGCACTCCACTATCGCTAACCACGTCGTTAGTGCGAGCAAGTGCTTCCACACACTTCCTCTAACCTACCGCGAATGTTGCTTGATTCAACTCAAACTGGAAAAAGAATGTTATTCACGTCAAACATCTAGGCTTTCCTCAATTAAAATATAAACAAGCACGTTTATCGCTGTTGACGATGTGACTTTGACAGTTGTATTGAGCAGTAGGTCAAGGTCGGCTACACGCTCAAGTCTAAGAGCTTTCAACACAATCAGCACGCACAAGGACATACACACCGGAAAAAGACGACATTTATTTGAAAAGGAGGAAAACGCTATTTGATTAGCTCCGCAAATTATTTATACCGTACTAGCGAACCATCCCGGCTTCGCCCGTTAACAATTTAGTTTTTACAGCCATACTTTGAAAGACAATAATGGCTAATGTGGGTCATCCTTAAAAATTTTACGTATGCTTTTCGGACTTCTCTGTAGACCTTTTTGAGAGCTACAATTCTGTAGTACATAAATGTGATGTGTCTCTTATGGTTTAGTCAGCGCAAGTCATGTAAGCGCCCTAAAAGCGGTTTTTTACGACTTGATTACAAACGGCTTGACCTTTCTCCACTATCCTTACATTAAATATAAATGTTTTATACACCAAAACCTTCTTCAAAAAATTCTCTAAATTATGTTGAAAACCGCATCAAAACCCATCAAGTAGTTTAGAAGTGCAGTACTAAGCGAATGCACAGACAGACGCGGATAAGCGACTTTGTTTTATACTATTTAGAAATGATGGTGTTGCCGGACGTAGATACTGTTATGCCTGGAACAATTACTGTTTGGTAGGTACTGCAGATGCTGCTCTTGTCTGTTACAGTCTGCAGAATGTTCTCGTTTTAAAGATTAATTGCATAACCTTAACAACTACGTTAAAGCAGTGCTTGCAGATACACCAATTATTGCTATAACATTCTTAAAGAAGTACGTTATTTATAAATTAGCTTATAGTACTTTGGCTCTTTTCAGTACATTTATCATTTTGCATGTTTTGTTTATTTGATATGTGACTGTTATGCGTGTAAATGACCTTTATTAACATTGAATGTGTCAAAAATGCAATTTATTCAACATATGTTCTGTGCTTCCTTGCCAAGTATCTGGCAAATAAAGAAACATGCATTATTTTTTACGCGTATATTATAATATTAATAACGTTGGAAAATTGTTTAACCCAGTTATTAACATATCAAGAAAACTATTTTCAAAAATATTTCAGTAATTAACCAGGAGATAAACTCGTAGGCTGTAGTTATTAACACAAAACATTTTAATACACGTATAGCAGTATGAAAAATTAATCTAAATAAGACATTTGAAAGCATGTTGTAAACACAATTTATGTAAATTATCAAACAACTTTCAAGCGTTTTCGTATTATTAATCAAGTAGATGCTGGCAACACAGTTATTATTAGTTTTTTTGCGCAAAAAACAGATAATAGCACAAATATTAGTAGAAAACACAAACTTCCTTCGGGTAAAAAAAATGCCGGCCGAATGCATAACATGGTTTAAAAGGAGAAAAGAGGTGATTTTTTTCGACGTCAGGTAACCCTGGTCCCGAGATATGAGCCCCCCTTCCCCCTTAACATCAAACCGACCCACCGGCATGAGACCGTCCGGCGAATGTTTGTAAACTGAAATGAAATATTATCAGGATCGTTTAAACACTGACTTTATTTCATTAACTTAGTGGGAAAATGAGTTCCTCAGACAGATGTCTAGCTAGATCCACTCGTGAAGTCTCAGTCTCGAGTTCACAGGGCGCCTTACAAAACGCTACTTTGAGAGTACACTAAAGTAGCAGCGATTACAAGCTGAGCGAAGCTACAGTCAAACTAATCGTGAAACGAACATTAACACGCTCTGTTTACAAACATTTCCTCTGCGCAAAATCACAAATGAACACACGCATGATTATAATATCAGCTTCACTAGAAACTAAAATAAATAAAACAATAATATACACAATAACATACACCTTCCACGACCTAGTCATAAAGACTATGTACAGTCGTACGTACAACGTTCATTTTAAATCGAAGATATTGATTTTATCACGCCCATTGTTTTTATTTTCCATCTGTGTTTGTAATCAGCATGTACACACTTTCTTCAGAACAGGTAAATATCTTGCAATTTTCCACTTTACTTTGCGTTACTCGCCGAAACATATCGTGCTTTACCCTGGCATGATGCTCAGAGAAATTACTCTGCAGTTTTGGAACACCAACAAAAGAGAGCAAAACATTTACGCAGTGTTTTCGGACAGCCAAAGAGTAACGTTTACTCGCAGAGTAACGTTTTGAAAGAGCAACCAGACAGTGGGGATGGGTAATATTACATGTCACGGTGACTATGTCACTGCTCCAGGGTTGTCCCAGGCAGTCGTCGTGACAGAAGGTTCCAAGTCACAGCGACCGTGTCGACCCGTTCCCGGGAGTCTGTGACCAGTGCCAGAGATTATCCGCTTGTCGCCCTGTCACGGTTACTCTGTCACGGTCGCTGTGCTTCACACATGTGTACAAATCCTGCCATGTCGTGTCACTGTGTTCAACTTTGTTTAATTTTCGTCAAATCGTAGCTACTTGTTGATGTTGGGGGATCTCATGATGGTGAAGCATGTGGATAAATAAATATAAGGAGTTGTAGGTTACTGAATGGCTATATAATCAAACATCTGGATACTACATATTTTATTATAAGGTCGGGGGAGCATTATAAGTTAAGTACATCCACGACCTTACTGAGAGCCACATGAGTTTATTGAGGAGTATCCGAAGGCTGATGGAGTATGATGAGTCACGGCGGTCGGCACAGCAGGCTTCCTGTGATGTTCATCTTGGCCGACGTCACATGGAGAGAGACCTCTGTCGCCGCTCTGTATTGCCCTCATATCGGCGTGGCATAACGCAACATGGCCTCATTCCCTGGCCGGTACAGGGCATTCCTGCTTACCGGGGTCTGGCCAATGCGAGTGCCGGTTGCGGCAACTGGCTGTCCCGATTACTGCTCGTGAGTGATGGCGTGTTCAGGCAGGCCGTCGAATTAAGGCATGTTCACGCTATCGTAACAAATGGCACTGGCAAAGTTTATATTATGACACGCCGAGTGTGCGAGACAACGAGCTACGCCAGGGCAGTTGAGTAGACATGGCACTACTGCCTCGTAAAAATAAGTCGCTACTTTTTCTTGTTACATACAGCTGCTTCATATGTTGCTGCAACGTCGATATTACATAGTTTGCATTATTTAAATTGTTGTGGTCTGTAAGCAATCAGTGTTTATTTATAAAGTAGTCCTCTTCAGTGCTCCAAATTTCAAATGCCATTGCTTCACTAACGACTCCGAAATATTACGTAAAGAAAATATCACATAAAAATTAAACACAGCCAAAATATCAGNCATTGCTTCACTAACGACTCCGAAATATTACGTAAAGAAAATATCACATAAAAATTAAACACAGCCAAAATATCAGCAAATATTATTAAATGACAGACATTTAAACAAACTTTAAATACATTTAAAATAAAATTAATACAATTTAATGTATATATATGTGTGTCTGTAAAGTAATAAATATTGATGTCTTCAATAACTTATTTACAAATAAAAGACCACATAGAAAAATTACCCCAAATTCAAAATATTAAATTTTTAAGCAACTTTACATTTTTTAAATAATTTCTTTATGACATCTGTCACGTAAAGTATGTTTGTACTTACAAATCGTGAACATCTCTATCCGTAGTTCATAAATTGAGTGTACCATTCTGGAGCAGATAACTCAAAATATATGCCGATGGTTTGATTATTCATATTTATAAAATTGTATTGTACGCCCAATTCTATTAAAAAATACATTTAAAAGTTTGAAATGCGTTTTAAAATGTTATCCAATTAGTATATTATCGCGGTTTACAAAGAAGCA
This sequence comes from Clitarchus hookeri, assembly GCA_002778355.1. Classification (NCBI taxonomy): domain Eukaryota; kingdom Metazoa; phylum Arthropoda; class Insecta; order Phasmatodea; family Phasmatidae; genus Clitarchus; species Clitarchus hookeri. The sequence continues at coordinate 142,677 of NQII01000460.1, read as the reverse complement.
GTCCACAGAGAAGGCACAATGAATAAAATAAGGGAAGATGACAAGCAGAGACAAAGTCACCGCTGTTTGTCATTGTGACTCATGTGTCACTGTCACTGGTTGTCACCGTTCCAGGAATGATGTCGCTGTTCTCATCCCTACCAGACAGTCGTTTCACCTACAACTGCTTCAAATTGGTTTTCGAGTATTTCCCTCAACTTCACCAACAGGCAGAGGGCTCACCGGTTCTAGACCTAAAATCGTTTATCTTACAGTCATATCAGCCGCATGACTTTTAACCAACACACACTACGACTGAAGTAATTTCACCGGCAGTGACTGAGCGCGGTGATGCGGTGACGCGGTGACCATTCCCGCACCGGCCACCCTCACTTCTGTTTCCCAGGCTTCCCGGAATGCTCTGAGATAGTTCCTTACTGCAGACCATGCTTCTCTGAGAAACCTTCTCCGTCTGTAACGACCTCGCTGTGGACGAGGCGTCAATCCCTACTGGCGTGAGTACTCACTACACGACACGACACAACTCAGCGCAGTAGCAACTACTTAACTGCGCCTCTCGCATTTATCCGTCGTGCAGGGAAGAACATTCACATGCACCCAGTCTCCTCATTCAAATCCGTACTCCCAAGCATATGAGTCTGCCACAACAACTTGCATACTAGCTAGTGCACAACACACACTATCTCTTTTTCTAGTCCAATATAAACAAAATAATATATTGTTGATGCTGGCGATAATTATGTTTATTGTTTTTAATACGATAAAACATTTACTCCACCCACAGTCTTAATTATTTCGGTGTGCAAATAAAAGAGTATAGAGCTTTGTTTGTGTGAGTAGTTGCGTATTTGCGAGTGAAATGTCTGAGATTGCGTACATTTGTAAATTCACTTCCTTACTCACAAACCAGTGTTACGTGCAATTTCTTGCATACTAGCTAGTAGGCACGTTAGTATTCACTTGTTTGTTTAGTTTCTTGTACAAGAAAGTAGCTCCCGTGTACGCGGCCAGGGCCGTCCAGAAGTTTCTTGAGGCCCGGGGCACACAACAGTGTCACTCCCCCCCCCCNATAGCAATTCAACAACTTTCCTGGCAAATTTTATAATATTTATAAACACACATATATATATATATATATATATATATTTAAACTGCGGTGTAGAACAGTTATACGTCGTGGAAAATAAGTGAATGGACAAAATACAAGAACGCATTTGTTAAGATGTGGGTAAGTATATAACTTTATAGTGCAATCACGGTTTCTTCGGACATTTTGAAACAAACCTTTGAAAAATGACCCTAGGAGTAACATGTCCACCTGTTTGTAAGCCTACTTTCCGATGGAAAGATAGGCTCATGTAATCATCTGGATGTCTGCCTGGTGAACTGTATGTCCCTGCTCTAACAACTTTTTATATAAAGTACAGATTGTAATTACATTTAACACTGGTATCACGCCAAGTATCATAATTACGACGCCGCTTTTTACATTTTTTTATCACAAACGCAAGTAAAATTATAAATGTTTAAACTTTCTGGTAAGTGCGATTAAATCAATCCGCCTATTAAGGTATATTGAAAATTGGAGGTGACACCACAACAAACCAAATAACATTTTAGAGAAATAAATAACTTCTACACATTCACTTCTTTTCTCATAAAGTATTGTTAACAACATTTATAAATACATTGTGGTAAATATATAACACTTGAAAAAATAATACACATTAACATTCGTGACATTAAGTATGACTTATTAACAATAATTTTTTAATCATACACTGCCAACACAAAATTGAAGTATTACAGAAACTAATTTCTGAACCGTCAATAAGTAGCCTATTTCCTACATCCCAAAATCTTTTGTGATTTTTGACAAAGCATACGCATTTTTTTGTTGTAGTGTTTTCCGCAATTGTTAATAAGTATTTTTAGCCAATCACCTGAATGTCTGGCTGGTCTATTTTATGCCCCCCCCCCCAAATTAGTTTATTATATATCGTATAGATTTTTATTACATTTAATAGTAATATCATGCCATGTAACTGGATCATGACGCCGCTTTTTATATCTTTTTATAATATAAGTGCGTAAAATAATAAATCGGTTTGTATCAAACCGCTTATAGGCTAGATAATACACATTGCAGAAAGTAATATTTATCACCCACTTGCGTCCTTTCAGTATGATAATCAACAATATTGTTTTACCAAATACTGCCAAAACTAAACAGATTATTATTGCCAACCATCAATAATTACTATATTCAAAATATTTTGCAATACTTCACCGAGATACCATTATTATTGTCAATGGCTACTCGTTTTTTTTTCGTCAAATTTTCCGTAACACTATTGTTAATCTGTTTTGAATTGTATTCTGTAATTTTTTTCAATGATTCTCAAAAATAAATAATTATAACGTAATCTGATATTATTGGCAGTACTACTGCTCCGTTGTTCCTATATTTTTTTAATGGAAACTTTTTTCTGAATTCTTATTTGGCTATATGTTAATGGCAACACAGTGTAACTGTCCTATGTCATAGTATTTCATCTGAGGCTTTGCCACAATATAACTCCCAGTTTCATATAACAGTAAGTAACAGTATGTATGGGAATACTTTATGCATTATTATGCTGCTTGGAGTGTAATAATTCCAATGTAAATTGGGTGTTTTTTTGTATACGTGCATTGTGGTTTCGTACATTGTTAAGTACTCTTAAAGGCATTAAAGTGTTTCTATAAAAGTCACTCTTGAAGAAGCAAATACTGGAACGATCACATCAACCTGGAAAATCTCAGCTGCAAAGTGTTTCGACTGCAAGATGAGCTTTAGAGTGAAATTTGAATTTTGCAAAGTTTTAAATACGTGTTTGATTACTATAAATATTAAACTGCTTGTAGCTGTGTGGCATTTAATAGTGTAGCTATAAAATTACTACGATAAACACTTGTGTTTTGGTTTCCTAATAGAAGGCACGGGCTGTGCATGGTAATGTAAGCACTTCTGAGGCCCTAGTTACCTGATATTTCAGCCATTTTTTATCCTTTAGCCATCTGTTTAAAAACCTATTTGCCATGTAAGTAATAAACTCAGTCTGTAAATTCGACCGCACTCGGAAGTTAACGTCTAAGACTAAAATAAAATATATTTATTGACTATTGTCCCAAATAAAAGGGAGGGCTTCTAAAAGTGCTCACTTTTCTATGAATAGTTTATAACATGCCTTAACTAGCCTAAGAGTTCAAATTTACTCAAGAAATTATCGTATCACATATACAGTTGCAAACAGTGACAATCTATCCTTCCTACATTAATAAACAATGAATCGTCATATTGAATATAGTTTCATTTACAAGCAGTGACAATAATACAGCATATAATAATGTATACAGTAATGAAATGGCCCAACTTAATAAAGGCCTTAAAATAAATGAGGAATACAGTGAAAAAATAACATACATGCAAATTTACAATTATATTAATGGAAACTAACGATTTTGCCATAAGTGCCGGTACTTAAGAATCACGCCTTTCTCCAAAAAACAGAAGAAAAAAATGACAGGAAATTTAATATATAGTCTATTCGCGGTTTCGTCACCCATTTAAAACCATAAATGTGAAAAACGTCCCATCTATGACGTGTTTGGTGGTTTCCTAAACATGTGATGTTTCACAAGCTTTTTGTGTGTGTTAACATAAAAGTACCTTCATTTTGGTTCAATTTAACTTTTGCTAATATTTTACCTATACATTATAATATTTCGTTTATTACTAATATGAATAAAGACACGGAGAAAAAAAAAATGTGTGTGTGTAATGTCTAGTAAGAAATAGTTATTATGCAAATTGTATTAGAGTGAGTGATCACGAATGCAGTGCATAGGCCCTCTGGTGTAACTGTCTAAAAGCTTTGTTTGGATGAGGCGGGCGAATATCCTGGAAGTAGAACTTTAACAGGGCTTCAGAAAAGTTATAAGTAACCGTGAATTGAGTACATAAACATTGCTAACACTGCAGAATATGAATAGGATAGGGACATCATAATATGCTCCGTACATATGTACTTTGGAACGCGATAATGGGGAAGGGCTATGAAGATCAGAGAATTTGTGGGTATCACGCGTAAAATTTGTTTAAAATTTATGTCCCTTGGGTTGTATAGCCATGTCAACGGCAAGATCTCACCTCACTTACCCTAACTTCATGGAAGGTGAATCACAGAGCGTAGTTTCGCCAATGCTTCAATGCGCGTCGGAAACTATTCAAGGACTACCAAAAATAAACTGCAGGAATTAAAACTCGTCAGGATAATATTAAACCCTGTGAGTCCTTAGTGTCATTCCAACGGAGGGTAGAAAGTCGGAGAGCGCGATCACTCTCTGTGAACCAACCACCGTGAAATTAGGTTTAGTTATGTAAGGTATTGTGCATTTCAGATGGCTAAGTGCAGGCAGTACGCAAGCGCTGCACTTTTCACGCTGACATACAATATGACACAGTAAAATCCACTACACTGAATGCAATTTCCATGCTATCGTATGACTATGTACAGCATTAAACACGTCTTTTCGAAATGGTATTAAAAAAATACATACGGGGTGTCATGGTATTGTAGACATCACGGTGTTTTGCCATTGAAAAAGCGAATCGAAACTCATATGTTCTGTTCGCTTACTACTGTCATTAAAAATATTTATGTGGAAATCGGCTACTTCAATAGGTATGTCTCACTGTTGTTTTACAGTTATTTTCGAAAGCGGATTGGTGAGTGCAGTTCATGCTTCTTAAAGTCATGATTCTTTTCGGTTTTTAACATGTGAGGTGTTAAATGTAATTATTGTGGCGAATTACAAGTGTTTGTGGAGTTAACAATTGGTTAAATAGAATATGCACACGCCCTAAGTGTGTGTAATCAGCAATATATCAGCAATAAGGAGTATCTGCTGACTACGTGGGTGAGTAACGTCACTGTTGTCTGGTTAATCAGTTTAATGGGTTGCACATAGATGTATATTAGCGAAGAAATTTCGTTCAGAGTAGTGGTAGTGCATGTTAGTGTGGAAATTGCTGAGCTTGTGTACTCCGAGGGGTAGCAATGCCAAATGAAGAAGCTCTAATCGAACTAAACCCAGCTTCATGATAGGTGAATTACAGTGTGTGTGTGTGTGCATAATTGCTTGTCGGAACGAGAACAATTAGGACTCACAGGATTAAATCTTTTTCTGACAAGGTTTAATTACAGTAATTTATTCCTGTTAGTGCTTATTGAACTATTTCCCGATACGTGTTAGAGCGTTGGCGCACCCACCCGCAGTGATTTAGCTCTAATGAAGTTATGTTATGTCAAGTCTTTTTGCGTTTAATACAGTTATACAACACACCTTAATTACAGTAATGTATTATTGTTATTCATTATTGTTATTTTTCTATGCACAATAGAGTGCAATTTGGTATAAAAATTTGTTTTTGTATATCATGTTACCAGTTTTCCATAACAGATTTGCAGTTGAATGACAATTTCTTAAATAATTTTATTTAATGAAAATATTAAGAAACATAACTACAGCACCTTTTTTCAGAGAATATATTGCCATGATTTCAAAAGTTTTGATAAGGTTATTTCGCTATACTTTTAGCTACTTTATCTAAAAAAAATTAATTTTTTTTTCATTTTTAAAATATGATACTACATTTCAAATAATAAAGTGCATGTACAATTAATATTCCCTCACAAAAATATTAAATTCTAGTGCTGGATTTAATGAAAATATAATATTTTAATGTCTAAAATTCATTTATTCAATAAGAAAATATACTTATAATTCTATGGATTCATTACATGCGTGTGCATGTAAAATAAACAGTTGATATGAATGTATAAAATATGGGCAATGGCATGATTCCCACACAGAACACAGAACAAAAGCAATTTTTATCATAAGTAGAAATATCCTGCAAAAGATAAATGTAAAAAATGTAAACATTTTGGTAGAATGCCACATATTTCATAAGCCCGACAATTTTACCAGAAAAACTTAAAACCCTGAAATTTATAAAAACTGGTAAAACAAAATTTTACGTAGCTTGGTTTGCGTAATTTCTGAGTTATAAAAATATAAAGATTACATAAATAATTTTTTTAGTATTTTTTCCCGTTTTCCGCTATAAAAGCCAGTTTGGTTGAAATAACGTACTCATCATTTTATATTATGGTTTTCTCTACGGATGCTTTTCAGCTTAAAGGCCAATATTGTTCGGTGCTTTATTTATATTCGTTCCGTGGAGCCTTAATACATGGCAAAAGCCATAAGGCTATGGAACACGTCATTTGGCAAGAGGTAAGAAGAAATAAAAAAACAACACAATATGATACATCAAGTTATTTAGAGACACACATGCGACAACATGGAAGTAAAAAAAAGAAAAAACACATCATCATAACAGAACATAAAGATATAAACATGATACACACTGATGAAAAAAATCATAAAACAAACATTATTAATCTCAATGTGTTGAGGCAAACGGTGTATATCTAAAAACGCCCTTACAGAATAAAAGGAATATGATAGTAAGTAGTCCTTTAAAGACTCTAAAAATTTTAGTGACCACATTATACATAGTCCTTTTACGAATATTATTTCGAAGTTTGTTTTAAATGTCTATAGCTCTATATGTATATAATTCAAATATTTATGGGACACATAACTTATTCTCTTTATATTTTACTATAAAACTTGCACATTGCAAGGTTTCTATCACTTGCAAACATCAAACAAACAGAAAAAAAATTACAGCTATAATATGCATTATCAGCAAAAACATAAGTGTTTATCTAACAACACACAACAGCACATCTGATATTTATGATGTTATATGCAGAAACATGGCACATTTGACCCTAAGTACTTGTTGTATGGAGGCAGTAACGTAAGTGAATTTCCATATATTAACATTCTAATAAAGATAACACACAAATATGTTGTTTAAAAAAATGTACCCTGCCTGAATATTTCATTCCACCTTATTACGTTATTGCTATTTTGTGCCATAGTAAACAATGTCAACCAAAACAATTCACTGTTCATTTCCCATTCAGTTACCGCATCGCCGTAATCTACAACTTACTCAAAAAATAAGAAGTTACTGATATAACTAATTAGCCTACTTTCCTTAACATGGGTGCTATTAATATTTAGATAATTGTTAAAAGCTGAGTTGGTAGGTAGTGCTTGTCTAGTTGGAAGCAATATCGTTAGAGATGAAACCAGAAACATAAACAACAGTAGTGAGGCAATTTCAAATACTCACGTGCCTTACCCAGGACTGTAACCGAGAAAACATCCTACCATAAGCTAGTGTGCAATAAACTGCATTACGGAGGTCTGATTCGAGCATCAACTTCGAATTTAATCAGTCTAATATTTCGAATTATAAGTTTTATTAACTTTAAATATTTACAGTGCCATTATTTAGAAAATACGTGACTGAGCCACTTAAAACATGTTAAGTTTAAATGGCCTACCATAGTGCTAATTGTGAGAAGAATTTGGTGAAAATCGGCTTATTAGTCCCTGAGATATTGCATAAAACATTCACATTTTTCATGTGACGATCTAAAAAAAATTAATACAAAAAGTTATCTATTAGCACATTCGATGATTCTGTACTGCAAGTATACAAATATAAGCTATAATCGATTGTGTCGTTTCTTAGATATAACACACTAAGCTAAAAATAAGTTATAGCGACTATTATGAAAACAAGTGTCTGTTACACACACATATATATATATATTTATATGACCAACCGCAGTACAACTTCGCCAAATTTCGTAGGATAGGGTTGATTGTTTCCCGATATATGACATAAAAACTTAATTTATATTGTGGGACTTTCTTACCAAATTGCAGATAAATGAGGCTCTGTACAAACAAATTTGATGGTTGTAATAGATACTGCCAGCATACAAGTAAATTTTAGAAGTTGTTTCCTTAATAGAATATACTGATCTAAAATTTTTAAATAGCCAAAATTTTGAAAATACGTACCTCTCCTACTTAAAACACGGAAGTTTACACCACCTGCTGCAGTGTAAATTGCTTGCAAAGTTTGGCAGGAATCAGTCAGTTGTTTCCCGAGATATTATATAAAAACTTAATTTTTTTATGTGGCATATCTTACAAAATGGCGGACAAAAGACGATGCGTGTAGTAGCATTTGATAGTTGTAATATAAACTGCCAACATAAAAATTTCAGTTAGAATTGAGTACATGGTTTTAACGATAAAATATCCTTTTTTTTAAAAATAAATGTCGAACATACTAAAAACATACCATTTTACATAATCTGTCCCAGTACCACTTGCTTGCCNTTTTTTTAAAAATAAATGTCGAACATACTAAAAACATACCATTTTACATAATCTGTCCCAGTACCACTTGCTTGCCAAATTTGGTAAGAATCGGTTAATTTTTTCCCGAGATATGACAGAAAAAATGTGGTGCTATTTTACAAAAAGGCGGAAAAAATTTGTCTAGATACAGTTCATAGTTGTAATACCTACTGTCAGAATACAAAGAAAAGTTGGACTTGATTACATGGTTACGACGATAAATCATTCTATGCTAAGATGCCTTTGTGCCCACTATTTTGAAAATAGGTGTCTGACAGTCTTAAAACATGCTTTATTACATTATCTGCCACAGTACTGCTTGTTTACCAAATTTGGTAGGAATCGGTCAATTGTTTATCTATAGATGACAGAAATTGATTTATTGATGTGGCACTATCTTACAAAATGGCAGACAAAAGATTCTTTGTGTAGACACAGCTGATAGTTGTAATATCTACTGCCAGCATACAATTTTAAAATGTATTTGATTATATGGTTTCGACGATATAGCATTCTTAACTAAAATGGGTATATGGCCGCAATTTTGAAAATAAGTTTGTGCCATATTTAAAACACGCCAATTTACATCCACTGCCGCAAATACTTCTTGTTTGCTAAATTTGGTAGGAATCTGTTCATTGTTTAACGAGATATGACATAAAAACTTTTTTTATTCATGTGGTGCTATCTTAAAAAAAAGCTTACAAAGGTGACTGTTAAAATTTATAATGCTTGTAATATGTACTTTCAGCATACCAAATTTGGTTAAAATTGGTAAAGTGTTATGGTAGATATATAAAATGAACCTGAAATATTTGTATATCCACCGTTTTGAAAATAAGTGCCTAATCCAGTTAAATTATTAAAGTTTAGATGACCTATCATAGTGTTACTTGCATGCCAAATTGGGCGAGTATTTGTTTAGTGGTTTCGAGAGGTAATGTAAAAAAATGCATTTCTTCATTTCGTGCTATTTTTCAAAATGACACACCTAGAACAATATCCATCTCAAAATTTAATATTTACTTGATGCTCTGCCAGCATACAAAATTTGGTTCAAATCGGTTGAATGGTTTCCGAGAAATGACCTATCACCCCAAATTTTTTATAGCCGCCATTTTGAAAGTAAATTCCTGATGTGGTCGAAAACTATTAAGTCAGGTGTCCTTAGTAAGTACTATATATGTACCGAGATTGGTGAAATTCGATTGACGCATTAAAGAATTGAAAGGGGAAACACGCGCAGACACACACACAGCACACACCAATCCACACCTGCACACCAATGCACAAATACACACACACANGGGGAAACACGCGCAGACACACACACAGCACACACCAATCCACACCTGCACACCAATGCACAAATACACACACACACACATTCACACCTACACACACCTACACACATACACACCTACACATACATACACACCTACACACACATACACACCTACACACGCATACACACCTACTCACATACACACCTGCACACACATACACACCAACACACTTACACACCTACACACATAAACACATACACACAGCCAGGAAAGTGATCAAGAAACCTTTTCTATACTTCGGAAAAAATATATTAACTCTTATACAAACACACATTAAATAAGTTATTACATTTTTTCCAAAAAGAGTTTGAATTTCACTTCCGATGACGCGTATAATTACACTGGCTACAGCGTTGCCAGATGGCTGTCTCCTGAAGGGATGGATGAGTCCACCTGGGCAAAGGGGTGCGGAATGGAATGCTTGATTGCCATTTATACAATGAAAAACACTTCTGGGTGTACCTGTAAATGCGGTGACTGTGTTCAATATGTTTATGAAAATTCTTTACACTACTGGATAACAATTTGGGGCACCTATCTCTTCAACTCCAGCCTACCAGCCAGTTAACGTCACCCACTGGTGCATTATGGCGTATTCAGCCGTGTGAGCTGCGAGGACGCAACGACCGATTGCCAGTGCACCCAACAGCTGTGGCTTTGGGGTAAACACCATTTCGGATCGCCTACCCACTTATTAAAAGAGTTGCATATTGTAATAATAGAGTAGGGCGATCTCTTGAGTTGTATAATTCTTGTCGGTAAGAAGGTGCAAGTTCCGTTTTTGTCAACTCGCACTACGCACTCTTGGCTTGATGTAGTTGGTGCGGCCCGGTGTAGCTGGTGTAGTTGTGACTGCTGCAGTCAGAGTGGGCACAAGGAATTCATGGATGCGTGGTTAACGTCAAACGACCTCTCCTCTGGTGACCACTTGACCGTGCAGTCCCCCATGTGTCCCATCACGCTGCTAGGCACAACAGGCAATGGGTTGGCTTTAGCTTGTGGCATGGCCTCAGTGCATAAGGCCCACGCCTCTGGGAGCTGACTCCGGCTGCTGCTGTGGGGTCAGAGTACTGACCCCGGGGAGGCTGATGTCCCGTGACATGCATGTGTAAGGGCGGGGGTGTCCAAACCACATGTGATGCATGCTGGGCGGATCAGGTGACGCGGCCGCTTGGAACGGCAGAGAGGGGTGGTAGACCCAGCCTCCTCTGACTCCTCTTCGCTGTAGCTGCTGCTGCAGTTTGGACGTCGGTATAATGTGGGTGTAGGCGAGGGGGAAGGAGAGGGCTCAGGCGAAGGGCTGTGAAACCCCGTTGCACTCCCCCCGTCGCTTTGGCCAACATCCTCCGGTGTGATGTCCCCCTCTGTTGGTCCTGCTGAGGGCGCTGCGGCGGATCCATTGAGATAGTTGTCCTGTGCGGAGCGCTGTCCTACAGATATCTCTGGTGACTCGCCATCGTCTGTTTCCCTGGTGACCAGCGCTGTGATGCAGGATGTCACCATACTGCGGAGTGACCCTTCCAGGCCTGCAGGGATGCGTGGGCTGTTGATGATTGTGTATGTCGGTGGCGATCCTCCCTCTAGTAACTCTTCCTCCTCCATGTTCCTTGTGGGCGTCAAAATGCCGGGCCTCGTGGCGGAGAAGAGGCGCTGGAGAATCTTTCAGTCGCTGCCGGGACTCTGTACTGCGACTTCGCCACTGGCGGCGATTGGTGTATTGTTTTGGTGGTGCTCGACACCCTGCTGGTCAGGTGTCGTGATGCTTGGCGTCTCCAATGCCAATCGGAGGTCGTCGCGGAGGACAGCGGCCCTCCTGCTGTTCAGCCTGATGAGTTATGTTGTATATTCCAGCGTCTTCACCACTGCATGTGGTCAGCTCCATTTATGGGCTAACCCCGCACATAAGTTCTTCGTGCTACTGGATATTCTATGTTCTCTGACATAGACCAGTTGACCAGGTTACAACTATAGTGGTGCTCGTGTGTTGGCAGGCATCATTGCCTCGGCGTAGATTTCTTGGTTAATGCGAGCTGTTGTTAACTCACCAACAGTTTAAAAAAAGTTATATGATAAAGTATGAATGGGGTGCACCATTGCATGTTGTAGTCCTAGCGGTTCATCCTTCCTATTTGTATTTCTCAGCACACACTGGTCACAATACCAACTCGTCCAGCGAAAAAGAAGCTACAACTAGTAATTCATCCGTCAATGCATGGCAACCTAAGAAAGTAAGCAGGATATTAATTGTTTTTTCCTGCAGGAATCCGCATTCAGTGATCTTTTCAAAATGTATGTTGCTCCAAATCCGATAACTACAATGAAAGATGATTGTTCGTTTCTGACCTGTATGAAACAAAATTTAATAAACTAATTAACGGAGGAAGGGGGGGAAATTGACCCATGAAATGCCATTTATGGTTAGAATGTAGCTATAGTAAACCAGATGCATACGAAAAGAAAGCAATCATGAATTCGAACTTAAGGTTACCTAAGCGATCGGGAATCGTAATGCGAACGTCGTCTGGCGACTATGTTAAGAAAAGTCAGAATATAACAGAATATTCCTATTTCGAATAGAATGGGTGCCAGCTCACTGGGTGAGCACGGAATCACAGTTCTCAGGATAGTGGGTTGAACGACCCGTAGCTGTATCCCCTGGCACATCCTGTACAAATTTACAGGAAAATGTCATATATAGCCGGGGTATTCAGGTTCCCCAGCACGCCTTAGTATTACCTTTTACCTTATAAATGAAGGATGCCTCCTGGAGGCATCGATGACATCCTGGATAGGGCCAGGGCCCGAAATACAACACTAAATGACAACTCATAAGTTTCGATTAACTAAGTAAATTGTATTGCTGGATAGTGTCCACAGTTACATGTATACAGTGCAAATTAAAGTGGACCTGACTCACAAGACCCATCAGTGGCCGTTACTATACAAAAGGCCAAGAATGGCACGAAAACTGACAATAGTAATTAAACCTCTGGTGTTGGTCAATTGAGTTGACGGACGGGTGCTGAAAACGCGGGGAAGACTGTTGGTAAAACTAAATTAATGTTCCACTAAATAACGTAAATGTATTGCATTTAAGTGTTCAGAACAATATATGAAAGTCCCCCGCGATGTGTCGCACATGCAGAACCTAAGGCCCGTTGAATCAGACTGCCGGGGCTAGCGTGGGTGTACAGCATCCTCCCTGAGAGTTCGCACCATCCTGCGAGGTATCTTAGTTTACTGACCTCATTACATGAACATGTAAACCATACAGACAATAGGACCCTTCAACATTCGGGATGGACATCCCTTGGCTTAAGGAGAGTTCAGAGTTCTTTCTTAAGTAATAATTTTAATACAAAAAATGATTATGTGGTGCCTTGCAGAGCACATGGGAAATTTAGGTATGTTGAGTTTTGGGCCACTGTACAACCAGAATGGTAATGTTGAAAGCAAGACTAATTATTTCCCACGTCACTAATTGCCTTTATTAGACACACAATTGCACTCGGAAAATTATATAGAACACTTCAAATACCCTAGCCTTACTACTGTAGACCTCATTAAGTATGCATGTGGCATGCATTTATTATGCGATTACTTCGCAATCCCCTAAGGGCGAATTTTACGAATATTTGCCAGTAGGTGATAAATTCTAATGCTATTTAATACACATTCTAACATTTGATTCCTATCCTAATTACACATATCTCTCTAGGGACACCACAGACACTCGGTTGCTTCACTCTGTATCAGGCTATGACCCGTTCCCAAGTGAACAATGTGGACATGCATCGGGATGCACGACATGTATGTTCTATGGGCTACACTGGTGCAGCGACGATAGGCCCATGACATAATGAGTGTGGCCATGCCAGACCACGCATTAGTGGTCCACATTAAACATACATGAGTGTAAGGCAGATGACATGGGAGACAGTTGAAAAAAATAGAAGTTATGCCGCGAGGATGAAGAATAGATAGATAAGTGCTCTCTGGATGATCACTCAATATGGTGGATCACCTGCAGCTGAGAACAAATGGGATCGGTCCACCCATCATCGATGTTGATTATGAGCATAACAATTATCCACGATTTGTGGTATCACAGTTTACATTCAGTTTTCAATAATTGTAATTATGCAAAGGGTACTAGGCACGTGAGAAGCCTACAGATCGGTGATAGTTCTGCCATTAAGGTACCAACATTGCTGGGACGAACTTTACATTTGGGTTTTACTGCAACCTCCATCGTCGATGCAATTGACAACGGTACCATAGCTTCTTACCTATACCTCTCCAGATTGTCAATGCCTACGATGAGAACGAATGCTGCACTCGTCACCTCATCAGGCGCAACAGTGAATGTGCCTTCGCCTTCCACGATGCCCCGTAATTTTTCCATGATGTTATGTACAGACATATAGGTAGCATGGTTCATTTTATGGAGCTTCGTTTGACAGAGGTCTTGGTGAGTGGCAGATCGTCGCAGCAGGTGACAGCACCTGGTATAAATAATATAGAGAAATCGGTGGTGGGTCCTGCAGAAGCACCAACGAGTTCTTCAGATGGGACACATTAAACAACAGCACCACCATCGCAATATACATGCATGATGTCGACAGCCTCATCGACTTCTCTGATTGAGACATCTTCAGTGTGATCGATTGCAACTTCGGGCGAAATTACAGCACCATTTCTTACTGAAATGTCTGTTTCTTCGGCTGTACCATCCAGTTATTTGGCTGACCTGTATCCTGCATAGTTCGGGACTTCGCCTGTATTGTCACCACCAGAGAAAATTTAACCATGCATCTACTGCGACAATGTACTTGCAGATCAAAACAACGCACGGCAACATGAGTTTCGTGGCTGTATTAACAATTCCAAAACATGATAAATATCTGTGCTTACAGTGTGGGTAGATTTTCTACTGCAAATATGATTGCTGTATAAATAAAAGGTTATGCAAAGTTAAACTGCTTGCCTAATCGATGCCTCGGTCCTGCATATGCAACCTAGAAATCTTGAGGCCTCCATCGGAGGAATGATGGACGGTGATTTTGATCATATGGTTCCACTACCAAAGTTTCCTGCGACCAGTACGAACGACGAACGTGGCACCTCATCAAAAGGAGCAACATCTTTTTCCACGAAGATATCTTCATTCTTGGGTTCCTGCTCCATCCGACTTGACAACCGCGGATTCATCTGCGACTACTAGTGTATCATCTACTGAACTTTCAGTGTCATATCGGTGTCGCTTCTGCTGCAAGAACTATGCCTTCAAACTTATTGCATGGAAGAACTAAGTTCACGAGTCCCCGAATAGTTGGTTTCGTATATAAAAAATTAGAACTGAAGGTGATGTTTGTACTGATGCAGACGAACACAAATAATTTTGTAGTTATAAGTTTTAATAAATATTAAAATGTAAAGTTATTTCAATATTTTAACCCTTAATATTTTCTTCCCTTGTTATAAACTGATTTTGATAAATAAAAAAAAAGCACTATCAAGCAAATATTTTAAATTTACCTAATCACTATGTCTATATATGGTCGTAGGGTCTTATACATTGATATGAACCATGCGTCCACGAGCTCCTTGTGCCCACTCTGACTGCTGCAGTCACAACAACTACACCAGTTACACCGGGCCACACCAACTAAATCAGGCCAAGAGTGCGTAGTGCAGGTCGACAGGAACGGAACTTGCACCTTCTTACTGACAAGGATTACGTAACTCAAGTGACCACCCTACTCATTCATTACAAATTGTAACTGTTTTAATAAATGGGTAGGCGATCCGAAACGGTGTTTACCCCAAAGCCACAGCCATTGGGCGCACTGGCAATTGGTCGTTGTGTTGTTGCAGCTCGCGCTGCTAAATACGATGCAATGCACCACCGGGTGATGTCAACTGGCTTGTAAGCCGAAGCTGACGTGATAAGTGACCCAAAGTGTCATCAGTAGTGTGCAGCAATTTTACAAACACATTAAACACAGTCACTTCATTCACAGCTACAGTCAGGGGTGTGTTTTATTGTATTAACAGCAATCAAGCATGGCATTCCACACCCTTTTTCCCAGGTGGACTCGTCCATCCCTTCAGGAGGCAGCCACCTGGCATCACTGTAGTTAGTGGAATACAAACACGGAACAGGTAGTGGAATTCAGACAATTTTTTAACGAGAAATGTAATATCGCATTTAACATGTATTTATATAAGAGCAATTATATTTTCTAAAAGGCAGATTGCCTATAAAGACCCTGACGTGGTCGGTTACCAGAGTTGGAATGTAATGAATATGGATTTGCCTGGCACCACAGCTCCGTGGTGAGCTGATGAGATTTTTGGGTCTTTCGGCCGACGGCCCAGGGGTTCTCTGGTAACATATCGTCAGATATTATGAAATTGCGAGCTGTATGGCCGCTGCGCACGCCTGAATTAATAACGCACTCAAGTTTTATATGTATATAATTATTTTATTGAACACTTTGATCAAACACGTGGTGACCGCGTGGTCATATAAACACACTGCTGGATTTTAATTACTTAAGGCGCGTGACGCTGCTCTCTCCTCGGTGAGATGTAACATAAAAATACTAGTTGCTTCGTGAATGATATGATGATGCGATTGCTGAGTGAGGTTGCAGCCTGAGAGGCTGGTACCGAGGTTCTTGTGAAACGAGAGACTTACCACGCCCGCTCGCGCCGAAGTGATGTTGCCTACTAGCCTCCGCAATGCATCGGCTCGCGCCACCTAAGCACGGCCGACACCTGGCGGTGGAGAGATGAAACAAATGTNGGCCGACACCTGGCGGTGGAGAGATGAAACAAATGCGACTTAAAATGCTAATGAGACGTAAACATGATATACCTTATGACAACATAACCAAACACAATTTACATAATAAAACACAATTACCCTTGTACTTACATAATAAAACACCATTATATTAATATTAAATANTGTGAAACGAGAGACTTACCACGCCCGCTCGCGCCGAAGTGATGTTGCCTACTAGCCTCCGCAATGCATCGGCTCGAGCCACCTAAGCACGGCCGACACCTGGCGGTGGAGAGATGAAACAAATGCGACTTAAAATGCTAATGAGACGTAAANTGAAGTCCCCCGCTGTTGGTCCCGCCGAGGGTGCTGCGGCGAAGCCATACAGAGGGCTGCCCGGTGGGGAGCTCTGACCCACAGGTGTCTCTGTCGGCTCGCCATCGGCAGCGTCCCTGCTGACCAGCATTGTGACGTAGGGTGTCACGATGCTGCTGGGTGACCCCCTCAGACCTGCAGTGTTGCTGGTGGTGTTTATGTTCGCGGGCGATGGCAATTCTCCCTCTGGAACGTCTTCCTCCTCCTCCAC
>NQII01000460.1:83472-121405 GCA_002778355.1 Clitarchus hookeri | reverse complement strand
TCAGTGGTCCGCAAACACTCGTCGCACCGAATCTTACCCTGACTGTCCACGGTCGCGCGTTCGGTTTCCGTTAAGCACCCAGTGTGGTAACTTCGGCGACACACTTGGCAAGGTATCGTACCTTCACCTACCCCTGCACAGATTATTTGTTTCGCACACCTTCGGTCACGAAAAATGTCAACTATGGTCGCCTCTACACTTTGTCCAGTTGTTTCGGACTGGTAAACTGTCCCTCGTGACTGTCCTAGTCCGCACTGGCACGCATGGCTGTTGCAGCTCAAGTTATTCCCGAAAACCCGCGGTCGGTTACACTCGACACATAACCATGCTTCTTTACCGTTTGTGGTGCTGATAACGGCTTTTCATATTAGTTCACTGGTGTTCGCTTTAATGTTTTCCGCGAGTCGTCGCGCATTTGCTCCTTCTTTACACACACACTTATTCGCACAAAAAGGGTTTGTGTTAGTTAGTTTCCGCACGCATTTTAAACATAAAAATTCGTTGTTGCCATTTGATGTCGGCCAGTTCAAATTTTCTGCATTTAATTGGTAACTGAACACGTGGTTTGTGGTAAACATGGCGGCTGCTCTCTATTACGAGTCGCAACGTAATGACTCTCTACTGCATTCGGAAATCGAACTAGTTTGTGCTACGCGAGGTTCGATTGGCCCCCAATAGATGTCGCATGTTATGTTTCACCAAATTACTTTTCCCTAGTTTATATTGAAAAGGATACATTATTATTAAATTTTGCCGTTCAGAATTCTTGAACACGTCAGTTATTTTGTTTCCTTAATGTTTCGTGTTACTTTAACAAAATTGTTCACCCTGAAGAGAAAAGAAATGCTCATACATATAATTTATATTTATATAGTTATGTGCATACCTTGTTAACTGAATTATTAACTCAGGGTCCACTGGGGATCCCGATTCGGGGGGGACCTGCCCAATTGTGCTCTCCTCCCACCAGAGTAATGCGAAAGTGTTACTCTGGTTAAACCCAGCGCCCATTGAAGGACAGTTCCTGCCCCCTCTCTACTAGCAATTTTATTCCATCATAATAAAGAACATGATTCCTATTCTCTGTCTCCTGTAGCATTTTCTGTTAAATATGATAATGCATGAAGCAATTTTTAATTCTTTCCTGTCGAAAGGGTTTTGTTGGTGACTAAGCCGGTTTTTCCCTTTCTCTTCTAACTATAGTTTAGCTATAAGTACACTTAGGGAGGTTGTCATGGCCACAATCTGGCCATGGCAGCCCAATCCCTCTTTGCCGTGATGCATGTCTCCTTGCATGATACTCCCTTCCTTGTAGGCGTATGGGGCTTAGCCCTGAGACGCACTTAACTCCCGTCCCTACCACGGGCTCATATAACACTTAGTTTTAGAGTAGTTAGTAAAAAAAAAAATTGAATTATTAAGGAGGATTGATGATGTTCCGCGCGATTAACACACGCCACGTGGGCGGCCCGCGTGGTTACGCGACACATGCGTTTCCGGTACAGGCGCTTCCGGGTAACACTACACGAGCTCGCCACGTGGGTACGCACTTCGTAACACGGTGATATACTCACGCTTTTCTGTCCTTGTAGTCAAGTAGATTATTCAGTGTAATCTCGTCCCTTAGTTGGGCAAGCCATCTTGATGCGGTCGGTTACCAGAGTTGGAATGTTACGATTATGGATTTGCCCAGCGCCACAGCTCCGCGGTGAGCTGATGAGATTTTTGGGTCTTTTGGCCGACGGCCCAGGGGTTCTCTGGTAACACACCGCCAGATATTAAGAAATTGCGAGCTGTATGGCCGCTGCGCACGCCTGAATAAATAACTCACTCAAGTTTTATATGTATATAATTATTTTATTGAACACTTTGATCAAACACGTGGTGACTGCGTGGTCATATAAACACACTGCTGGATTTTAATTACTTAAGGCGCGTGACGCTGCTCTCTCCTTGGTGAGATATAACATAAAAATACTAGTTGCTTCGTGAATGATATGATGATGCGATTGCTGAGTGAGGTTGCAGCCTGAGAGGCTGGTACCGAGGTTCTTGTGAAACGAGAGACTTACCACGTCCGCTCGCGCCGAAGTGATGTTGCCTACTAGACTGCGCAATGCATCGGCTCGCGCCACCTAAGCACGGCCGACACCTGGCGGTGGAGAGATGAAACAAATGCGACTTAAAATGCTAATGAGATGTAAACATGATATACCTTATATAAACATAATTAAACACAATTTACATAATAAAACACAATTACCCTTGTACTTACATAATAAAACACCATTATATTAATATTAAATATAAGTATTGACTCGTAGCAGCCACTGCATTGCCAACTTGAAAATGTCACATGTCCCTGGCTGGCTATGTATGTGATGACTGTTTTGACACACGATAATTATGGTATACATCAATACTGAATAAATACTAAACACTAATGCACTCGTGCCCACAAGCCTGTCAGTGTGGTGCGTCTGGTGTGGGCACACTGCGGCAGTCAGTGGGCAAAAGGACTCGTGAACGTGCGGTTCACGTCAACATGAATTCCTATACCAGTTTCTTCCCCCATGGTTTCTAAGAGACCAAATACTATGCAACACAGTGATGTCAGCAGCATTTGTAATAGCATAAATATATAAGTGTTACTTCGTTAACACATAAGCCACATGATGAAGCAGCACATGCTATAAGGAATGCTTTCAGTGTAAACAAATAAGTTTTTATTTTTTTGCAAATTCACGTTGTATCGATAATTAAAGGGTATCATGTGTACATTTCTTTCCAGCTAGGCATTGAACTGAAAATGGGCACTGAGCTGCCCAAGCCTAAAGCAAATCATTTATCCTAATGTGTACATACAAATGTAAACAGACATGTTAAGCACTACATTCTACAACATATTCATTTTACTTTTGTTTTGTAAATTGTATTAAATTATGAAAGTGTCAATTTATCATGCCATTTAATAAAGTTCATATGTTATGTCAGATTATGTTCTGGAACACTAAAGTTATCTTTTACCCTGGAGAGCTTACCACCCCACACTTGAGGATCTTGCTAACTACTGAGGCATAAATATTTGAATTAAGTTGATACCTTGTGGTCTGTATTGCCAGGATAGCTAACACACTGTCCATAAATATTTGTGACCCATGAAAATCACTTATTTTTTTAAATGTTAGTTTCTGATTGGTTACTTTTTCAGACCAGCATAGTAACATAACTATTATTTTTTTACGGGAACAATATTGGATTTGTAGCATGGCTTTAAGAAGTGGAGCAAGGCAGATTGTTATTCCCGCACTAAAACACGCCACACTTGAAAATATTATTTTACAGTTCCTTATTTTCATTGCTAGTGCCAACTGTAAAGGAATTCCACACATCACTTCTCTAATTCATTCCAAACTAAACTCATTTGCAAAATAATTTATCACACAAAAGGTGCAGTTGCAGAGGCATGTAAGTGGGTACAGACACAGGACATGAATGCATGTATACAAATAACATCACAATATTGTACCACGCCAAGAATATATTGCACGTGACCATACTAATAGCATCCTGCAAGTGTTGGTCACTTGCAATACATTTGGAAGGTCAGTTGCACCACCGTAGCAGGATCTTCTTCAGGTGAACATCAGACATCTGTATGCCTCCACATCAGACCATATTGCTGCCATAGTTGCCATCCAATCTGGTTCCAAAAGTTCTCGATGAGTAAGAGGTCTGGGGACCTTGCTGGCCAAGGAAGCATATTGACATCACAAAGGCAGGCCAGATACACCCGTGATGTGCGAGACTGGGCATTATCCTGCTGGGAAACCCCATTTTCCAGCAGGATAATGCCCAGTCAAGCTGCACCACAAATGAGAGCGCACATGGTCACAGAATTTCCTAGATGTATCACTGCACCATCAGGTTTCCTACAATCACTACCAGTGGGGTAAGGGAATCGTACAAAATGGCACCCCATACCAGGACACCTCTTGATGGGGCAGTAGGCTGCTCTATGATGAAACGTGGATCATTGCATTTGCCAAGACATCTCCAGACTCGAATTCGGCAAACATCTGTAACCAGACAAAACTGTGATTTGTTGCTGAACACCTCTCGTCGCCAATCCTTAAGCTGTCTGTTCCTGGCAGAAAGACACATGCTCGGCGATGCTCAGGTCATAACGGTAGACGTCGTAAGGGATACAGTTACTACAGATTCTGCTGTTAGTTGCCTGGATATGGTACTGGTGGACACAGGCATTTCCCCAGCTGCCAGGACATACTCCTGAATGGTACGCAGCAATGCTTGTGGAATATTTCAGCTGGCCCTTCATGGGCAAAACAGAAGGCATAAGGTTTATACGGCAGACGAGAAGAAAGAATACATCAGTTCATACCCAACCATTACCCACACATTAACACCAAAAAATTGCAACTGGCAGGCAAAAAAACCCTTAATTGGCAGACAGTCTGCAGTTAACAGGAGCACAAATGCAATCAAATCTCATATATAGGCTTTTTGTGGTGCATCTAAAAATTACAAAGATAGTTTCTTTTTTCCTGAAGACTACATTTACTGAAATTTCTTAGTACTAGTACTATTAATCTAAGAAAAATGATATAGGAATTGACATTTCTGATGTATGGAAAACAAGGTATTCACATTTACTTACGATGAACATTAATTCGAATTATAAAAACATCACCTGATTATTTAAACATTTTTTCTTACAGGCACAATAATCATTTCTTGTACTTTCCATAACTATACAAAATGTCATTGTTAGAAGACAAAAAAATTACAATATTAAAAAAGGCTTTGTGTGCGCGCGCGCACACACGTTAAAATTACTAAATGCTACACAACTCAATTTATCTACTTTAAAATCCATTCAATTTGATTAGCAAACAACCACAACCAGTCGACTGCACTGTGCAGTTACTTGCGTATTATTGCTTTTAGAGAAACAAATTATAACAATAAACTTTTTCTAACAAGAACCTAAGTAATAAATAAGTAAAAAAATGTAGCTACACGGCTGAGATTTGAACTCTAAAACCTAAAACTAAACAATATAAAACTACGCAACAACCCACTGAGCTACAAAAACATTTTATCTGGAGACCTTGTAATAAGTCACATAGATTTTAAAAAAAGCCTTCATAATTGCGGATTTTTAAGTTGTGTTTGTTTTATTATATCAATGTGAGTAAATTGAAATGTTTCCCATTACTTATGCTTAAATTAAGTTTCATTTTGCACAAAACTCATTATACTTTCATAAACTGACACATACGCCTTGAGGTTGTTACTCAGGTGTCCGTCATCCTGTCTATCGCAGCTTCGTGGGTATAGTATAAATATAAAACATGTTTCATTACAGTTTTGGGCATGCCCATGGGTACAAAAACTGTCATACCCAGAGCCAGAACCCCCTGGAGGCATTATTGTAACCTAAATGAGAGCAGAAACACTTGCAGAAAATAGGTATGAAAACAGGAATTGGCATAGTGTAGAGCCTGATTTACAGTCTGCCACAAAATGAAATAATCCTCCCTGCTGGTAGCCTGCCAGCATCAAGCCAAAACTTCTTGATGGGTGTATGTACCCTCCTGGTCCCACTCCGTCCAACGCTGAGATAGTGTAGGCAATAAGTGGCGAGCAATGCACCAAAATGTCTAACTTAGGACTTGGAGTCAGACTATGCAGCATCTCTCAAATCCATCCAGTTGGGCAAAGACTTGTCAAATGTGCTGCCGGGGCATGCTGTATGTTCACTGAGCTTGGCTCTGTAGCTCACNCTCAAATCCATCCAGTTGGGCAAAGACTTGTCAAATGTGCTGCCGGGGCATGCTGTATGTTCACTGAGCTTGGCTCTGTAGCTCACACAGCTATCAAGACCTTATTCTGTCTCTTGCAGCTATAATGATGGAGGGATATGTATGCCCCCCTACTGGTACATTCGCTCAAGCAAACTACATTAAATGCAAATGGAACACATGTAGGGCTATGATGATACAGTGTGGCAACATTTGTTGTACTCGTGCAATTCTTTCATGGATATCCATTTTTTTTTTTTGCAAATAAGTGTAGTTTTCTCTTTAAACAAAATTAAATCTTGCTCATACGCATTCATTAATTTCAACTCAATCAAACATTTAAATTTACAACATACAAGAAGACACATTTTTAAAATGAATATGATCTGCCCATCATAAATGGGAAAGAAAAAAACTAACCAAGAAAATATCGGGATTCAGTATTGGTTTAAGTGATTGTAATATTGTGAATACTGGCTCAGAAAAAAAAATTTACGATATTATGTACTTGTGTGCCACAATAATGGAAATTATTCCTTAAACCAGTAATGTAAAATTACATTTGTTTAATATCTGGTCACACATGTAACGAGAAAAAAGAAGCAAATCAGGTGAAACTGTAATGCAAGTTTCTGAAATGAACATAATCATTAACTTTTACNGTAACGAGAAAAAAGAAGCAAATCAGGTGAAACTGTAATGCAAGTTTCTGAAATGAACATAATCATTAACTTTTACTCTTTCGACAGTAGGCATGACAATGTATCTATTGTGCACTTTCAATTAAAATATGGAAC
This sequence comes from Clitarchus hookeri, assembly GCA_002778355.1. NCBI lineage: Eukaryota > Metazoa > Arthropoda > Insecta > Phasmatodea > Phasmatidae > Clitarchus > Clitarchus hookeri. Next base: position 114,783 of record NQII01000460.1, on the reverse strand, counting down.
ACAAGTCTACAGTTGCATCTTTCTCGTGTTCAGTCTTCCAAGTTGTTTTGACTTGCTGTTGCCATTACATTTGAAAATTTCAAAATTTGTGGAAAGCTTACTGGAAACTAAAAAAATTAATGCTCCTTGCTTCTTCAGCGACATCACAAGGAGTTATTATAATAATCTCTATNGTAACGAGAAAAAAGAAGCAAATCAGGTGAAACTGTAATGCAAGTTTCTGAAATGAACATAATCATTAACTTTTACGCTTTCGACAGTAGGCATGACAATGTATCTATTGTGCACTTTCAATTAAAATATGGAACACAAGTCTACAGTTGCATCTTTCTCGTGTTCAGTCTTCCAAGTTGTTTTGACTTGCTGTTGCCATTACATTTGAAAATTTCAAAATTTGTGGAAAGTTTACTGGAAACTAAAAAAATTAATGCTCCTTGCTTCTTCAGCGACATCACAAGGAGTTATTATAATAATCTCTATNTTTACTGGAAACTAAAAAAATTAATGCTCCTTGCTTCTTCAGCGACATCACAAGGAGTTATTATAATAATCTCTATATTAACATTCTAATAATGCAGTATAAAAATTTTTTTTTTATTTCAGTGTGGGATGATTTGGAGTACTTGCATCAAATTGTCAAATTTATTCTGAAATGAAGCATAAACCCTATTCTGCAAAATCATTTGTAAAAACACGTTACTTTATAGGTACTTTTGTAATTAAAAACCAACACGAAATTTTTATGGGAAATGGTTGGTAAAAGCATCTGCATTCACAAAATAATAAGACATATTCCACTCACAAGTTACTGCTCAATAAAATCTTTTAGATGTAATTTAATGTTTTTGCCTATTTGTAAATTAAAGAAAAGTCTCCATTTTTCTACCTGCTGTGGTATAAATTTGCCAGTTTTATTGTAACAAAGTGGATTAAAGTTTTGATACATGAAAAATTTAATATTTTATGAGCAGAATACACAACTTATTTCACGAGTTATTGATTAGAATATTTTGGAGCTGAAGCAAGAATTTTTGTTTAAAGGTCTGTGGCAGTCCTAATACACAACAATATACTGCTGTCTAGCATTAGAATGTACTAAACTTATTCAATAAAAAGCACTTACTTACAATATTTTTCCAACAGTGAAAACTGCATGGTGCCATTTAGTACAATAAGTAGCCATTACAAGTACATTCCAATGATGAATATGAGATACCACAAAGCCTTTAAATAGTTTTTGATGCCTTAATGACATTTACAATCTAAATTTGGGAGAAACTAGGTGCATTAAAATGTGGTTAATTCCAAGTACATTTGGCTACGTACCAGGTTCACACATGCACATATCGAAGATAATATCGCTGAAAGTGGCAAGGGGTTAAGGCAAGGCAAATATTTGAGTTCTGGTAGCAGCAATGTTGTACTACAGAGGTACACTCAGTTACTTTGTACCATGGAAAAAGTGATTCACAACAAAAGTTTGCTCAGACCAATAGTTTTTAGTGATAAACAGTATTACTAGAGACCTGAAATTTTTGTAATCCCAATAAAGTGAAAAATAACAGAAATTTCCGTGCAAAATTACAATTTTTCGCATTTCAAGTTCCAGTTCATGAAATGTTCAAAATCATGCTGTGTTTCCATGAATTCATAATGTTTATACCACACAGATTTTCCTTAAAGGAATTTTATGTTCTTTTATATATTTGAATACGAAAAGGAAGTTAATACACTGAAAAGCCAAAAAAAAACTGGTATAGGCGTGCGTATGCAAATAACAGAGGTATGGAACCAATCAGAGTTATGCGATGCAGTTGGCAGCTAGATTGGTCACTACTGCTACAATGGCAGGTTATCAAGAAAATTCACTCAAACTTGCACCACAATATCAGTCACGTGCTCTCATGGGACATAGCATCTCCGAGGTAGTGATAACATTTGGATGCGTACAACCATTTCACGAGTGTACCGTGAATATCGGGAATCCGGTAAAAAATCACATCTTCGACATTGCTGCGGCCGGAAAAAGATTGTGAAAGAACGGGACAGACGACGACTGACGAAAATCATTAAACATGACAGACGTGCAACCCTTTCTCAAATTAATTTCTGCAGATTGTATTTGTGGACTGCCCTGCAGGATTCATGGTGTGAATTGCTTCCTGCATTCCTTCAGACATTAGTCGAGTCCATGCCACGTTGTCTTGCGGCACTTCTGCGTGCTCACTTTCTATCACATAGCCATGGATAACAAACGCAAGTGATGGCATTACTTGGGATGAACAATGAGTACATGGCACTGCACAAGTTTGTCAGTTAGGAACCCATGCTGATTTAGTGTTCATATCTACAGCGTACCACATACTCTAGAAGAGGCTGGCACAAAACTTTTTGTTTAAAGCATCACCACTTATAGCCAACATTTATTTATTTTTCACGAGCGGGAGGTGGAGAACTGTTTATTTAATTTTACTAACCTCATATAAATTATTAAATAATTTACCATTTAGTTACTGAATTGTCATGTATTTTAACACCATATTCTCAGTTTCTGTGTGTGGTAAATTATGTTTGTTAGGAATATCTAGAAATGCAGTAAGTGCAAAATAGTAGGCAGATGACTTTTCTAGTGATGATTTTAATGCACCCTACACATCAACACTGACGTGTAACTAACTCAATGGTTTCATATGAGCAACAAGATGCTATAAAAACATCTCAAAAGTGAAAAAAATGTTTTTGACAAACAAAATACAGTCAGCAGGCATAATGACAGAAAAAATCCGCACTTCTATTGCTTAAAGTTAATGATGCAAAAACATAAAGTTATAATTCTATAACTTTTTTTTCCATTTGTATTAGGCGATTCTTAACTACCCTTCCATAATCATTGTGAAGTGTTTCTCTGTTAATATCATTATGAAATTTGATAGTGGAAACTCTATCCATCGAATTTCAGGGGACTGACATAAAATTTCTATAGATGCGCACATTCTGTAGATGTGGACTAAACGCATTACTCATAAAAAAAAAACCCCAACCTCATTAAACTCCATGTTGAATGAACACAGTGATACCTATGTTAGGTATTTGTAAAGTTTAACTTAAATACAACAATGCAAATGGGAATATTAAAGAAAACATTCATAATACAGTAGAACCATGTTATAAAGTTTTCAAGGAAACCAAGAAATGTTGAACTTTTGTGTAAAAAAAAAATTTATGAATAAATAATCCAATATAATTTTTTCCAGTATTCACACTCTAACTTAATAAAAACCATAGTTACACACCTCTTTTGAAACCACTTGCACAGAAATAGCAAACAATGTAAAACAAGCACTATCCATACAGCAACTAACAACAGTCGCAGTTACTAGCTAAGATATAAATTTCTTGAATATTGTGATTGATAAAGTGCAGTAAATAGGGTTTCCTTAATTTTGTGTTGACTTTTTTTTTGCTAACTTTCCAAGCATATTTATTAGTGTTACATTTATACACATATGCATTTGTAATTATCATGAAAAATATTAAAGTGAAAAACTTGCGAGTGCTGTTGGCAATGTCGCATAGCAAATCAATAACTCAAAAATATGGCACCGCTGTTTCTTGTGGTTGCTCTGCTGGTCATTACCAACATGACTGCCACCATAAAAATTGTGATTGCTTGCTGAACATCTAATAAAATGTATACAGAACATATTTCATACACATATGTACTGTATTTCCACATTTTTCAGTTTTTTGTGTAGAATTCTCTCTAAATACCTGTGTAGTCTGAGGCATCTATTGTTATTACAGTAGAACCCGCTTATAAGGTTCCCGGTTAAAAGGTTTTCCCACCTATAATGCACGATTTTTCTAGTCCCGAATGTTTCTCCATAAGAACAATAACAAACATNTATTTCCACATTTTTCAGTTTTTTGTGTAGAATTCTCTCTAAATACCTGTGTAGTCTGAGGCATCTATTGTTATTAGTTATTATTTTTTGTTACAAAGTACGAGTTGAGTACAACATTGTGGCAAAATCAACAACAGGTTATTTCGAAAGNTAGTTATTATTTTTTGTTACAAAGTACGAGTTGAGTACAACATTGTGGCAAAATCAACAACAGGTTATTTCGAAAGTTGTAGATTACATAAACAGAACTAAACACAGGACAGCAAGACTTAAGTGAAAACAATGTGTGCTGAAAATTTGTCTTATTTGTGTTTTCTATTATATTACTTGCGCATGTGTGCAAAATATATTGTACTGACATTGTGTGCCTTGGTGACTACAGTTGAGAACTTATACTATATTGTCAATACTTCGCTGTTTAATGATTGGAGCATGTCATTTTTGGCAATGCTACAGAAATTTTTGTTTGATCGATGTGGTAAATATTAAATCTTGAGTTCGGCAAAAATTTACTTTTTTTTAGCATTATTTACACAGGAATTTTGCCGGGACCACAGAAAATTTTCTGTGGCCATGGACTTTCGATCCATCTGTGCTCGATGGATTGAGTTCCCACTGTAACAGCAGCTCCTGCCATGCAATGTAACTTGGGTCAGACAATAGAAAATCTTAAGAGATAAAATACTAAATTGTTGTCAATGCTGTTTGATGAGGAGGAAACACGCTGTTTTGCCTCTTCAATACATGGTTATATATTTAGAGTGGTTTAATGCCTACTATGTGTTATTTCTACTCATTTAATAACATTTTTTCCAATAGATTTATTTGTTAATGTGTGGTCTGTCAATAATAGTAAAAATAAAAACATTATACTGTTGGTAATAATGTTAATTATACTATTTTTTTTTAATGTTACATGATACTGCATTATTATATTACAGGTGAATGATTTTCTTCAACTTTCAATATATAATGCAAAAAATAAAAGCACACACATTATTTTTGCAGTTTTTTTTGTTAACTAACGATGGTTTCCCAAGAAAAAATAACACTGCTTTTCAGCAAAATGCAAGACCAATTTTCAGGAAAAACACAATCACCATTTTTAGGTCCCCAGTTATTACATGTGTGTTGAAGTCGTTCTATTGTTACACGTCGCTGGTCTGCATCATTTCCCTTGCTCCGTCCCACTCGAGTGAGCGAAGGAGTATGTAAAGGCCTTAGTAGTAACCCAAGGATTGCGCAGAGATTTACAAAGGAGTACAATGCAACTGCAGCGATAAGCATAGCAGAGCTCATGCTGCCTTCTGTCATTAAAAGACTTGAATGTCTGGTGTTATCATTGCAAGAATGTTCTGTTAATCACCCTCACCTCTCTCAGTATGACTTGGGGTGTGGGGAAACTTCTGGATTGGGCCAGCAAGATATTTAATCAGCGACAGGCCTCCAAGCTGACAGTGTAGAAATTGGAGGATTACATGCCCTAAGAGCCAAGTGTTCAAAGACAGCAAAACGATGAATAGCAAGAGAGTAAACAGCAGGAGTGAAGTCTGTGGACTGCCAGCATGACAGACATGCATTTCAAATGATTGCAATAGGCACATTGAATATATGCAAATAATGAGTACAAAATGATATGACTAACCAATAATAGACAGCAATAGTACTTTAATTAAAATTTAGATAGACATTTTAATGTCATAAATGTGTGAATATTTATAGAATTACAAATAAATTTAAAATAAAATTTTAGTTATTTTATTTTACTTAAGACCACCATCTCTCACCAACTGTAATACGCTCCCAGAATACTGTAACAATATTATCACTGGTGTATATCTCCAGTCAGTAAAGAGCCAAGGCAAATAAGAATTTCAACAAGGCCCAAATACAAAAATTTGTAGTGAAATTATACAACAACAAAATGTTAACAGACTTTTATTATATAAAATTTCAATGGCACTTACAACAGTATACATTATAAAGTATAAAACCTATGGTATAGTGCCTGATAACTGCACTTCACTTCAATGCCTTTCTCTTGAACACTTTTGTGGAGATCTTGCATTTACCAAGTAATCAGAGTTGTCCCGATACCGATACTAAGTCTGTTTTGGATGGATCAGGGCAGGGTATGGTATGGTACTGGAACCGCTACTTTGGCAATGGTTTAGCAAAACATAGTTGTATAAAGAATGAGAATAAAATAATACCCCAACTTTGAAGGTCTATAATATCAAAACCAAACACACCTACAAACTTGATTGATCAATCAAATGAACCATGAAACCGTAAAGTTTGTTTACCATACATTCATAAATGTTCAATGTGACCACCATGAGCGGCCTGAACGACATCTATGCAATAATCAAACTCGTTCCATGCTCTTGTCAGCATGTCCGGTGTTACGGTTTGGATGGCGTCCGTAATTCTCATTTTGAGGTCGTCAATGATGGCCGGCAATGGTCGACAAAACTCTTAATCCTTTATTTCCGCCATAGAAAAAAATTGCACGAGGTATGATTTGGGCTTCTTGGGGGCCAGTGATGAAGAGAGTGGTCACCAGCTGCTCCTCGACCAATCCAGCGTTGCAGCAACGTCTCGTTCAGGTATCCGCGAATAGCTAGGTGCCAATGGGGTGGCGCACCATAAAGGAAACATCCGACCGTCCCCTTCACATTGACGTGTCAAATGTGAGCTCGCTACTTCCTCACCACCTCAAACAGAGAGTTACGAACGCTATCCAAACCGTNCATTGACGTGTCAAATGTGAGCTCGCTACTTCCTCACCACCTCAAACAGAGAGTTACGAACGCTATCCAAACCGTAACACTGTACATGCTGACAAGAGCGTGGAACGAGTTTGATTATCGCATAGATGTCGTTCGGGCCGCTCATGGTTGTCACATTGAACATTTATGAATGTATGTTAAACAAACTTCACGGTTCAATGGTTCATTTGATTAATCAATCAAGGTTGTAGGTTGTTTGGTTTTGATATTATAGACCTTCAAAGTTGGGGTATTCTTTTATACTCAGCCTGTATTATAAGGTATAAAACTGTAAAATTTATGCATATTGCAACAGGTATAATTTTTTGTCATCATACGATGGTACAGGTACACATGGTACCACCACATGGAGTTCAGATAATTAGCAAAAGGCTATGCACAGGGAAATGTCATGAAACGTGGTTAACTTAATGGGAAGTGTTACTTTTTACAATGACCTGCAGTAATCTAAGTTTGATCACAGGACATTGTGACAGAACTGCAGTAGTCTGTTCTGACTGGGATGCTGTGGTTTACTTACTTTCAGGATTTTAGGTGACCTGTTTGTAGTAAAAGCAGGTACAATAAAAATATCTCTCTACAGAGCACAACACAAATGGAAGATAGTAAAATATGCACAAGAGACTTCAAAAACTGGTTTTCCAGGCATTATCATTTAAAAATTAATGACAATGGCATTGTAAAATTTTCCCAAATATTTGAATGGACTGTACACACTGCCAAAATTCATTAGAACAAAACAAAGAGAGCNTCCAGGCATTATCATTTAAAAATTAATGACAATGGCATTGTAAAATTTTCCCAAATATTTGAATGGACTGTACACACCGCCAAAATTCATTAGAACAAAACAAAGAGAGCAAAAAAAAAAACACTAAAATAAATCATACAAAATGAACAAAAACAACACAGTTTTAATCATGTTGTGTGGTTTTTGTGGCCATTATGAGAGTTTTATTTCGATTTTTATTTTCCTGCTGTACCATTTGAAATTGGGGTTTTCACTGGAATCAGTTTAACAATGAGCTGTTTTTTTTGGTTGGGTTTAATTATTTTTCATCTGTTTTCTTACACACTGACCAGGAAATAATCTTCTCCTGAATTGTGTTAATTGTAGCTGTTGTCCAATTTGATTCCTTTTGCTTGCTTGTTAGTTCGTGTTTTATGATATGTTAGGTTCTTCTTTGTTTTCTAGCTTTCTGTTGTTTATTTTCTGATTTTTTTTGTTTTGTTCTTGGGCTTATTTTCAACAACAATGGATGCAGTCCATTAAAAAAATTATAGAATCTTAAAGGAACTGTTATTTTAGGCATACGCAATTACACAGCTTTGTCATCTGCCCAAAATAATTGTTCCTTCAATCATTTACAACAACCACATGAAGCAATCAAACACAAACAAAAACAAAAAAGCTTTTCCAAAACGTGATCTGTTGCCGCAGAAATACTATGAACAATCACCACTCGCCATAGTTGACACCCCAAGGTAATAGGAGGACCATATTTGAGAAAACACACAGAACTGCAGTAAGAATTTGCATTACAATACAATGCTTGCCACTTCAGAAATTTTATGTATTCATAGAATTTCCCTTGTCACGTTAAGTGACAATCTACATAGGCCACTGAGCAGCATGTGAATTACAATTTAAACACTAAAGCATTCTGAATGTGTTCATTACAGTGGAAATTTGCTATAATGAAAACGTATGAGGGGGAGATATATTATCTATAGAAAAATTATTGTTGCATGGTGGCTCACAAGTTAACCAAAAAATGCAATGTAGCACATCCAACAGCGGTATTTTCTACATAAATTATCATTCATGTAAAAATTAGTAAAACTATAATAACCAAATATAACAGACAACTACGAAAAACTGTTTTTTTGCTATGCATCAGTAAACACACCCAACAAAGACTGAAAATAAACACACATTACATCTGCCTGAACAATTTGAATGACACAGTTTCTAAAACTAAGCTATGTAATTGCAGACACTTTTATATACAAGAAGAGTCGCACCCTTCTTTTGTCACTGTTTGAAAAGTTAACACTGTAGAAAGCTGAAAGCCTGCAGAAGATGAACAGACTGCTGACCCACTGAGCATAAAATCCACTTTCTCTTTCTGTTACCATGTCTTTTTCTTGTGTACGACCTTCCCTCTTTTAGCTGATCACACGATCAATACTTTTATTCACCCCTCATTCACCTTTGTATCCAGGAATGCAGCTCAACCTGGCAATAGGATTATAGTCAAGAAAGGTCCAGAGGGGGAGTCCGTAATAAGTACGGATGTAATTGAACTGGCCACAAAGTCATGATTAAAAGATTGGGCACAAAGCCATGTTGAAAACATAGGAAAAGAAAAACTGAGTTCACAAAGCTATGTTATTATTGGTCGTCTATGCTCTGTGCTTTTCTCTGACTTCCATTTACTCTGTTCTGCCCCATACTGCCTTTATAATACTCTAGAGGATCGTTTCACACTCACTCACTTTGTGCAGGAATGACTGGTGGGAAGTTACATGCTTTGAACGACTACACAATGCCTCAAAAAATTGGATCTTCAAATGCAGTTGGTTATTTATCTGTGTTTACACACAGCCTGAAAGCTTTCTCCGCGCATGTGATACATGGCTACGCTGTATTTTCCAGACTGTGCCTACAACACTGTGCAACATGACCAGTGCAGATTATAAACACTATGATTTATTATTTCAGTTACATGTTGCATTACTGCATTTCTAACTTTTTGCATATTTAATTACTTGAAACTTATGCAGCAGGTATGATTATAGAGAGGAAGAAAGGATGTTACAACTTTGAGGCCATTTGTAGCTATTGGCTGCCACAGTGTGTTACTTGCCTAGTTAACATGTTTGTGAATATGCTCAATGTGCCTATAAAACATCACTTTGAGAAGGGAACACAAAAAATCTGCCTTACGTAGCTACCAAGTGGAAATGGTATCAGTTGACAGTACCTGTACCAGCAGCGGGATTGGGTTATCGGAACAACTCCACAAGATAACCCATTCCAAATGTGCAGTACACAAAAAAAAAATTACAGAAATGAAAGCAAAAGACAAGCATGCTGCAGAATACTATTCAAATACAGAACAATAATTCTGGTAAAATTAAATCATGATATTTTGGCAGCATCAAAACAAACACATTTTCATAATGGGTTTGCCATTACTTTTAACACAAATAATACTTGCTTATACAGCCAAGAAGCAAACTAAAATGTACACACACTACATTCTTATTTCTAAAGGCTGTTCACGGAAAAGTGAGCTCTTTTGAATGCCCTGCTAAATTTCTAATTTCAGCCCATTGGTTATGTTTATTTCCACGTACTTATTGAAATAAACACTGCCACATAACTTTCAGCTGGTGTTTACAGCAGCTGGCGCATATGCCCACTGCATACTCATTAAATAAACAACAAAAAGTAATAAATATTGTAATAAGCACTATAAACACGTACACATTTTCAGCAAATAATATTGGTTTGCAAATATTGATTGATGTTCGAAATTCTTTTTCTGATTAGACATAAATTAATGCCTCTAATTTTGTGTTCAAAACTTCTGTTTTGATGTTTTCCTTAACACTTGAGGAATGTTTCACGTGCACTTACAAATATTATCATGTCATTGTTTAAAAATGAGTGACATAGTGCCGATCGCACGTTCGGAATTGCCTAAAATTTAAGCTGTAATAATTGCAAAACATATCACAAATATAACAAAACACACGCATCCAAAGTTTCTTAAAGTTTATTCAAGGTTCAACATTTATACAGACTTTAATTGTATGAAGCAGCACTTTTTCCAGGTTGGCATATCATGTGAAATTTGAAGAATTTCTGCGACAATAATCTATGTGGAAACACAGCAGGAATCAGTAACAATACCACTTTACCCAGAACATGTATAAAAATATTTTATTTATTACATTTACAAATACCTTATTTCAGAAGATACATACAAACATTTGAAATCATGTTGGTCGCAAATACGTTTTGTTGACCATGAGCACAGACCGGAAAAAATACTGAAACAAAACAATGAATCGGCAAACTTGAATGCTGCATTAGCCAGATGATTATGTGAAAGAATTGGAACATATAAGAGTTGGAATCATACCACAATTTATTCTTTTTTGCATACAGCAAAAAGAAACTGAATTGCAGGTGATAATAATTTTTAATGTTAAGACTATTAAAACATGGAACTACGTCTCTTAGTTCGCTGCCAACTTAACTGTGAGTATTGCAGTGATTGCCAACATTAAAATGTACGCATTTATGGGCAGTTATTTATTTCATAGATTGATATCAAGAGGGCTCACTTTATCGTGAACCACGTATACACAATTGAATTCAAAATAGCAAAAAGAATTAAATCGCACATTACTGAACTTTGCCATGTGGATATTCAAAACTAAAAGATTAACTGAATTCCACTGCTAGTGCAAACTAAAAAGTTTCTCTTTTTCTTCTTGTCAAACAAAATGCAACATATAGTTTGACATACATATAAAATTCACAACATGTACTTTTACTTATTATGCCAACCAGACAGCAAAACCAGGCAGCCTGCCTATTTAAGAGGACCACACACACTCAGGTAAACCAATTCAAATATTTAAATGATCAAAACTTTTCACACACAAAAAGCTGGCCAAATTTGGACGTTTTCATGGGAAAATACATTGTAACATGTAAAATATTGCAGGCATGTTCTCTTTAAAATCACAGCTGGCTTACACTTTCACAGTTAGGTCGCCACTTTTCAAGTACAGTTATGCACAATTCTAGGGAATGTTTGTAACAAACAATTTAGGTCTCACTGAAAATAAATTTTTACACTCCATTATTATGAACAAACGAGCGGCCGCACAACAATAATTACAACACTGGAAACTGTGGCACACAACTGTATCCTAAAGTTATGGTAACACGAACATGATAGTTTCAACTATTCAAAAGATCAAGTAAACTTTAAAGTAAACACTGATCAGCAATTTACACTGATTACTTTCAACAAGAAACATGCAGTTTGTTTTGTGCAGTTACTGCCTGCAATACACCATCTTTAACATATCACTGTTTTGTACTATAATTTATGGTTGTACCTAAATATATAGGTAATATTTATATCTTCACAGCACAAATACTGTACATGAAATTCTGATGGCAAACAACACATCATTCAGACTGAAGTGAGTCATCAGTCTGAAAATATAAAGAAAGTTATTGAGGGGGCTGCTGACATAGCTCAATAGGTTCGAGAGGCAAACTGCATGCAAACAATAAATATGCATGTACATACTCAGACTTAAAAGGATGCACTTGCAAATAAAAAAACTAATTTCAAAGTTAAAAAATACATTTCACAAATATGCAAATCTGTGGTGGAAAGTGTAAAACAATAGGGGGGAGATATTATCACAAGTCAGTGTTTGAACATACTGTACAAGAACAACCAAAACCAGCACTGAAAATATTAACAGAAGAGATGAATGCAAACCCAGGAATATGAACATCAGATCTAATTTACCACTGTATATGTTCTCACATTTTAACCCTGAATCACCAACCACACTTTCAACAGGGCATACTGTTTCTGCTGGTAGACATATCAGTTATGAGTGTACCAATATCAACAAAACTTTAAGTGAATACAGTTAGTTACAATGGCCTACAGTAAAAATTTCAGATTAGGACACATTCACGGTCATTAGAGATCACTTAAATCTACTATTGCAACAATACCAGTGGTCATGGAATGATGATGATAAAGGCTAGGTTGCTGAAGGAGATGTTACAATAGCAAATGCAGTGCAAAGGACCACAAGGAAGACAAAGTTAGTTGTAAGAAGTACATAAGAAAAAGGAGTTCACTGGTAAAGTGCCCAATGAGAAGTGGTGGATGGATAGAACTAGATAGAGAGGTGACTATTTCAGGCTGATCTGGCCAATGGTTGGATGCTGTACAAAATTATCATTAATTACAAATTATGTTGCACAATTTTTACTATAAAAGCAATTCATTTTTTTAATGAGAAATTATGTTGCAAAAAACAATTACAAACACCAATAAATATATAAGGAGATTGAAATAGGTACACCCCCAACACGAATGTGCCTGCTCAAGAGATGACACTGACTTGCACTTGTGATTCAATATAAATTTCCCCTTCAAAAAAAATAAAGTTTTCTGTTTACACAATCATTTTACTTCCTTGTTTCTTAGTTCAATGGTAAGTATTCCTGTTACACATTAATTTTTTATGAATGAACAAAACTAGTTTATTCATACACAGTTCTCTAAAATCTGTAGTTTGTATGTCGCACAGAAATTCTCTTGTTATGAATTCAAAATGTGATGTCAAACAGACAACACCACTCATTTTAAAGCAGTCAAACCTTCTCTCAGTTCATATAGGCTGTGAATACTGTATTTACCCCAACATAGGGTGACCTTGAAAATAACACAATTTCCACACACTCTCTTTGGTCTAGAGAAATATATTTCCCCAAAAATTTTTTGGACATGAATTTATAAGCTGAACTTCAAAAATGTCTATCCACTGGTGCCAAAGGTTAAAAGTAAACTAACTATATTTCGAGTGTCATAAAATCATAACACTGAAGATTAACACAATTTTCAGTGCTCGACTGAAAAGAAAAATCTTGGTGAATTTTTTTTGAAGCAACCATCTGTAAGAACTGCATTTACAAACCGTTGTTTGTAAGATTCAGAGTACAACACCTAAGGTCTACTCAATCCAAAGAAAGTTAAACTTTGTTTGACCTCTACATGTTTTTAGCACATTCATGAAAATGTTTCTTCAAGATATTCAGATGTAATCTGTATGGTGATTATCATGTCATGCTAAAAATACAAACCACAACTTAGGGCTGCTAAAGCAAAAGTACAGACCACTTATTTCTTGGTTTATAAAATAAGATGACCCTCAACTATTGGAAATAAAAATGGTAAACAGGATATGAGTAACAAACTTTGTAATGATCATCATCTGTTGTTCTTGGAACCAATCTCTTCAGTTGTTCTTGGAACCATTGAATAAGAGTAAGAAACAAAGAATATCAAAATAATCATATCAAGAATATTTCAAAAGACAAAAAATTAAAAAAAAATATATAAAAAAAAATTCAGATAAACAGCATTCAGGAATAGCAAACTAAAAACTAATTAAATTACAAGAAAAAGTCACACTCATGTCAAACTACCAATTAATAACAAACATGTTAATTTTCACAAATGAACTTTTACAGGACACAAAATGAATTGGTCCATTTGGTAAATTATCTTTAAGCCCCTGTCATACTGTGTAATTTTCCCATTAAACTGTTTCAAAGTTAATATTGTTATTTCACTGAAATGTCATTAGTGCAACCAATTTTTGTTTAAAGGAGCATAATAGATTCAGTACCAATTAAACTTTTTATATATAGGATCACTCCAACAATTTCTCCGATGTTTGGTAGGTTCAGTCAATAAGAATTGTACACAATATAAGCTGTCCTTACACACCACACAAGATGGTTAACCAGTTATTATAAATTAGGAAAATAATTTATTTTCATAAAATTTCATATTAAAGCTATCTGGGTATGAATACTGTATGAAATGCACAATGTACAATAATATTAAAAATTCTGAGGCATTAAATTATATTATTCCGTTAATATCTCTAATAAACTAAATTAAAGCTTAATTTAGAGGTGAAAATATCATTAAATTCTTAACATTCTTTCATGTGCTTTGCATGGGAACACAACAGCAGTATCCAACTTTAAAAATTATGGTAAAATAAAAAAAATCACACTGGAAGAGCCAAATTAAAAAAATTTGATAGTGTGGCAGATTTTCAAACATACATGTTGATACCTATTCTGCTTGAAGAAAAAATTTAAGGTCATTCCCTCAAATTTCATTGTCATAAATTTCATCTTTAAGGTGAAAATGTGGCAGTCTGACAGGAGCTTCAAACAATGAGACACTTATAAACCATCTTGTATTTGGTGCACAATTTATAAACTGTTTTTTAAAATTGCTGGTATTAAAAAAAATAGTAAAAATGTCAATTTTAATTTTATTACAATATTAATACTGCTGCCAAAATCACAAACACATAGTGATGTCTCACTATACATTTTTTAAGCTATCAAATAATTTTTAGTACCTAAATTATAAAAAAAAAATTAATTTTTTTGCAAAAAGCCAAATTCTATTAATTAAAAAATTGTAACTGATCACTTCTAAATTTTTTTAAGAATGTACATTTTATACATTTAACTTGAAATCTTTTTGCTGACAGACATCACAGTTTAAACTTTTAATTACTTATAACATATAGTGTGCATCCTGTAGGTAAAAGACCCTGTAACAGTTGAACTGAGAATACTTTAATCAACAGTTAACATATTTGTTGGAACTTGAAATCATGGCAAAGAAGTACACCTCTCAAAAATATTGATGTCCACATTGACAAATACATCAATGAAAGACAGTCTCTGTATTCATAACAACATGCTTTGGCGTCGAGATCGTCCCATCACACCTGGCTTTGGGAAGTTGGCTGAGCGATATCCAGGGTCTTTGCACAGCTGGATTGAAGGAACGGTGAAAATTGACATCACTGAAATGAAAAAAGAGAAAACAAATGTTCACAAGTATTTCTAAGTGCAGAGCTATAAACAGTAAATAACTTTATTTATTTACATAGGCATTACATGCATGTCTACACCTTACGAGAACCAAGTTCAGGGTTATGCAAATAAAATTTTTTAAAATTAACTTGAAACTTTTTTTAAAATACATAATAACTACAACACTGTTTTTGGTAGTGGTAACATTTTAGATATAGGAATACAAAATTAATTGTTTGATGTTGCACAGCAATGCAGAGTGTAGCTGAAGACAGTAGGTTGGGAACAACTCAATGGCTCGCCATGAGCATGACAGCTGTGAACGACACTGTGCCATTACAATATATATCTACACTAGAGTTTAAAACTTTCATTTTTACATCAGATTACAGAACAATGTTAATATACGGAATACTTAAATATTTTATTTGTTGGATTGAATTTTATTTGTTAGGAAACACATGGAGCTAGTTCAACTAGCTGTTATGGGTGTGGTTTCAGTTGCAAGGTAGAGAAGAAAAGATAGACAAGTGGGAGAAAGAAAATAGGAAATTTTGGAGAGGTTTGGGCTAGAAGCAATTAGGATGATCTTGGTAAGGACTTTGGGTGCCAACACATGAGGGCATGCACGAACACATGGAGAGCACGAGATCTCTGGTTCAGGGTCGTGATGTCACCCTTGTTGTGAAAAATGGGAGCACCCAGAATTAAACCACTATTGCGGTAGCAGCCCATCGGTATTCAGGCTCTGGGAACATGTTTAGATACACAACACGTACCTCTTAGCCTGGATAGTGTAATTGCTGGGACGTTGAGACAACACGACTGGTAGCCCAGGAAATAAACGCCAAAATCGTCCATTGCTGCAAATAATTCCAAGAAAACTGAATTTCTCTCAGCTAGAACCTTATGAGATTTGCATCTATTGAAAAGTCCCTGCTTCTTCTCCTTGTGATCTTCCACCGCTCTCCAAAGTGTACAAATGGGATTTTCAGTTAATCACCTGTAAATCCATTATTAATGGTTTCATAGAGTAAATGTTTTCCATGCTTTATTCTTTGATATTAGCCCTATAACTTTGGTCCTTATAACATTTCCTCTGTTATTAACAATTTAGGCATTACAAAATTACAAACATAAAAACTGTGGTTTTTTAAAGTTGAAACATATTTCTCATTTTGTAGTCTTTTAAATAATTAAAATACACAAAAATGCTGCAAATTAAAATTGCAGCACACATTTTAAGCTTTAAAAATATAAATGTTTCATTTTAGGGAGAGTATTGGTTATGGCTGGAAAGTGTGAAAGTGAAAGCGAGTGGCGTGGCTCGTACACTCCAACCTCAATCATCTAACCCTTTGTATTCATAATTCTGGGGTGTACCTCTCTAGTTATAATTTAAGCTATTACAGACCTAATTCTAATACAGTATTTCTGTTAGTTCCATAATGTTTTAACAACTAATGAAAATATTAAATTTGTTTTAAACAAGTTAAAAAAAATAATACTTTTAGCGCCAATTATTTATAAACCTTTACTGAAGCTACATTTTAAACTAATAGAAAGTTGATAACCTGTGCATTTAAATTGATGGCCTAAGTTTAATTATGTAATGAGAGTTTTGTTTTGGATTATTAGGGGAGGAGGGATCAGTAATATCTACCGTCTGCCATATTACGGGCCTTCCATTATCCACCACCTATGGACTTGCTGTGTCCCGGGCTGGCTAAAATTGGTAGCGGTCGTATTTAAGCTTTACATTAAAAAAAAATTGTTTTAACAACAATATTTTAGAATAACATACCACCTCGTATATAACGCAAAACGTAATGTTTGAAAAAGTTTTCTTTAGTTTTTGAACGCTTATCTAGATTATCATAATTAATTGACATCCATAAATTGTGCTGACACTAATCATCTAAAGGAATGCAAATTTAATCAAAATTTGAAGAATTAAAGTGTGATATACGATTGCAGTTTTCATACATAGCAGAACAGCTCCGACCAGATTTTCTGCATCTACAATGGTTACTGCATTGAGTCCTCAAGCTGCAGGAAACTAGAGAGTGTGGTTTGCCTCCCTGACTAAGAAAATACTTTATTTAGCACTTCGTAATTCCACTGACATCTTCGAACAATAAAACAATCAGTGTTAATGTTGCGATGTAATGCATTAGAATTACAACAGAGTGAGAGTGCGCTGCTTTTCTAGCGTAACTTGTATGAACATGTTTTGATGCAAGTCGGTACGGGTTGTAGTACTCCAAATGAGTTTAAATTTGCTGTGCAAGTATTTTATAGTAAAACAAAAATAAATAGGCCCTGTCTGTAACAAAATTTACTACTTAAAAATAAGGGACACCCTAGTATCTAAGAGAACTTCTTGTGTACAGGAGAGCCTCCTGAAGATAAAAGAGAAGCAGATACTCTATCTAACACTTATAATGGCTGAAAACAAAATATTGGGGAATTTATTCAGGGAATACAATATATGCAATTGTACAACATTAGGAATAAAAGTACACGCCAATAGTTAACAAGTCATTATTTAATCTGTAGACTATGGAAGGCCTACAATAATGAAAATAATGCATCACTTGGTGTGAAGTATAACTAATTTTTTCTAGATATCTTTAGCGATATATAACCTAAGTTTCATGCAATGGATGCATGTTCTGATTGCATTCGCTTGAAGGCGCTGATTAACATTGCTAATGGTACAGAAAAAAATGACGACGGTACAGCACAGGTTGCAAACAGAAGAGCAATCTGTATGAAAACTTTCTTGTGACTGCAAGAAAGATTAGTTAAAAAACATGACAGTTCTTGGAATATTGTCGAAGTGGTTGTATTAAGAATTCAGTGACGACATTACGTATGTTGAGTTAATTTTTACAGTTGTAAGTCACTTCTTCCTACTTCTCGACAGGGTATTTGGTCAGATCGAGAAGGTTGTAAAGAAGAGAGAAACAATAGTATCACCTCAAAAGTATCACACAATATTCTAGGGATATGGCACTGTGAATATTGTTGGCGAACAAGGTGAGTTTTGGAACTCAAGGCCACATATATTGATGAAATAAAAGAGCTAACAGATTTTTTTTTCAAAATTATATTTTGCTTACCAGTTTCCTCGACTAATAAATGTGTTAAAATTCACATCACCTTTCAAAAAATATTTTTCACTACAGGTTTAGCCAAACATAAATAAACTTCTTAAGTATTTAAAGATTTCTAAAAACCTTAAAATAATAGCTATGGTTACCAGCAGAAGGAAATAGGGAAGTCGGGGCAATTGGATCTGGAATCGGAGCTGTTCATGCTATGTCATTCTGGTCCCCTGGTAGCCATCTTGTCCGTCATGTTGGATTTCAATAACCTTTGACCAAAAAAATTCCAAACAAAAAAAAAATTCCAAAAAAATTCTAAATTTTTTAAATTAAAAATGTATTACTAAAAAACTTACGTTTCGGAGGCTTGCTTCTCGAGCAGTGGTGGCTGTATTGGTTTTATAGGCACAGGGTATGCCAAATCGATAAACAGGGTCCAGGGTCCGGAGTCAGACATGAACATCCGCCATGTTATGATGCCACCCAACCACCATGCGAGACCTTTACCTTAGATGACCTTGAAAACAAACAACTAGAGAAAATATGGTAAAAAATGAACCCATTCATACAAGTCAGCGAGCATATTACATTACTTACTACTTCTGCCATCTCAGATCCAGGTGACCTTTGACATTGAACCCAAAAAAAAATCGTCAAGAACCCCAAGAATTTATAAAAAATAATAAAAAACATTAGAAATAATTTTTAGAAATAATTTTTAAAAACTTACATTTCCAGAGGCCCCTACAGCACCATGTCCAGCAGACGACAGAACACCTCCAATCAATCACATTGTGTAACATTCCCCTCCCCTTTTCAATGTTTCTCATTGGTTAATTAGTCGGCAGGCCTCCACACGTCCCCTTTGCTCATTCTGTCGAATGCACTCTACCCACCATGTTAGTTTTTTTGTCTGTCATTTGTTTACATTTTCAACACCTAGGGGCACTGATGACTCCGACCAAGAGATGTAAGATTTGGGTGACATTCACCTTGACATCACATCTGTGACCTTGGCCCCATGTCCATGGCATTGGTTAACCTTGAACCCAAAAAGAAATTCTAAAAACTTTTATAAAATTCAAAAAAATTCAAATTAAAAAAATTAATAAAAGACATGTTTTTTTATTAATTTTTCGATGAATCTCGCAATCTTTCCATCAATCAGCACTCTAATAAGTAATCCACACCAATCCAAGCTAATTCACATGCCAATCTGCTGCACAATCTACATTGACCCATGCCAATTCACACCAATGCATTCCAATCCACACCAATCCAATCATTCGCAATCTGCTCGACAATCATTCCACATGCTCCACAATCCATAGCAACCCATGCCAATCCCTGGATCAACACCAATCCTTTGATCGATCTTAATCCTTCGGTTTTTCCCCCACCCATATGTATGGAAATTATATTCGTTCGCCAAATGTCGTCAAATTTGTACACGTAGACAGAATAAATGTTTTGTATGCAGTCAACTATTTATGCATTTCTATACTTACGTCTTTATTATAATTTTAATACAGATCTTTCTGTTAATAGTTGAGTGCTCAAACCAAACCACTTTAGGGTTGTAAGCGGAAAAAAAGGATAAAACATGCAAAAATAAAGGAAAACAAATTATTTTGTACCTACAATTTCAAAAGAAAGCAGTTCATCACATGCGATATATATATATATATATCCTTTAGTTTACTAATTATATAAGATATATCGTTATTGTGCGTGAGATACCCGCATTTATGAAGGTCAATCAAATATCTGAGTCTATCAACAATTTAATTCGGATCTTTGAGAAATAGGTAGCCAGTATTCTCGGCATCTTCTGCCTTCTTCATGTTGCTTGTTGCAGCAAATGTGTTGGAGGGGTGTGTCAATGCATCGAGAAAATAACCATAGTCTTCCGCACTATCACAGTCTTCATGTTCATTTTCATCAATGCTCTCATCATGGTCATCTTCACCTCCAGTTTTCTGTTATAGGTTAAATATTTTTTTTTTNGTTCATTTTCATCAATGCTCTCATCATGGTCATCTTCACCTCCAGTTTTCTGTTATAGGTTAAATATTTTTTTTTTTAGCAGGGGTTGTATGCACAACAGTATTTAGAGCTGATAACCGTTTATCTTGAAGTTCGTCAACTTCNTTTTTTTTTTAGCAGGGGTTGTATGCACAACAGTATTTAGAGCTGATAACCGTTTATCTTGAAGTTCGTCAACTTCACATGAATGTCTTGCAAGTGTACATTCTGTGCAAACCGTCTCTACTGCAATCATTCTGTCTTTAGCATTAACTGTCTCATCACAATCACCTGTAGAATCGGTACCCATCGATGCAGCAAGAGGTTTTGCCAGCAACACTTGCCGACTCCCAGTAGGCGAATCCTTGCAGATCTCTGCATGTTCTTTCAATGTCGAAATGCTTCATTGCGCGAAAAGGGCTCTTCCTGTAGGCCGTTTTCTCATGCTGACGAGCATTTTGACCGTAGGTGTAAACTCAATCACAGAATCGGCACTGGCAACAACCCGTTAGAGATGATGCAGGTTGGCGAACGAATATAATTTCCATACATATGGGTGGGGGACAATCCAAAGGATTGATTGGAGGATTGGGATTGATCCAAGGCTTGATCAAAGGATTGGGATTGATTGGAGGATTGGTTGAAGGATTGATCGAAGGATTGGNTTGGGATTGATCCAAGGCTTGATCAAAGGATTGGGATTGATTGGAGGATTGGTTGAAGGATTGATCGAAGGATTGGAATTGGTCGCTGTAGATTGTGGAATACGTGGAGTGGATTGTGAAGAGGATTGTGTAGCATGTTGTGGAGCATATGTAGCAGATTGTGGAGATTGTGTAGCAAATTGTGGAGCATGTGGAGCGATTGTGGAGTGGATTGTAATGGATTGGCATGGGTTGCTGAGAATTGTCGAGCGGATTGTGTAACAGATTAAGGAGTGATTGTGGAGCAGATTGCAAAGGATTTGAGTGGATTGGTGGATGGATTTGAGTGGATTGGTGGATGGATTTGAGTGGATTGGTGGATGGATTTGAGTGGAATGGTGGATGGATTTGAGTGGATTGGTGTGGATTTGCTTGGATTGCTGATTGCGGTGCTGATTGATGGAAATATTGCAAGATTGATCAAAAGATTGATGAAAAACAAGCCTTGAATTAATTTTAAATTTTTTTTTTTGATTTTATAAGAAGTTTTTATGATTTATTTTTGGGTTCAAGGATATCCAAGGTCATGGGCATGGGGTGAAGGTCAAAAATGTGATGTCAAGGTGAAGGTCACCCAGACCTAACATGTTGGTCGGATTCATCAGTGCAACCTAGGTGTTGAAAATGTAAACAAATGACAAACGAAAAAACTAATATGGCGGGTAGAGTGCATTTGACAGAATGAGCAAAGGTGAGGGGGTGGAGGCCTGCCGACTTATTAACCTATGAGAAACATTGTAAAGGGGAGAGGAATGTTAACACAACGTGATTGATTGGAGGGAGTCAGTCGTTTGCTGGACATGGTGCTGTGGGGGATCTCCGGAAATGTACGTTTTTAAAAATGATTTTTAAAAATCATTTCTAATAATATTTTTTATAATTTTTGTTATAAATTGTTAGAAATGTTTTTGGTATTTTTTAACGATTTTTGGGTTAAATGTCAAAGGTCAAGGTCAACAGTCAAGGTTACCTAGATCCACTATGGCAGTAGAAGTAGTTAATGTAATCTGCTCACTAACTTTTATGAATCTGTTGAATTTTTAAAATTTTTCTAGAGTTTTTTTAAAGGTCATGGTTAAACGATCAAGGTCACCTGGGTTCAACATGACGTTTGGTTGGCATCATAAAATGGTGGTTGGTCAGGTCTGACCCTGGGACCTGGACCTGTTTATCTATTTAGCATTAGTCTATAAAACCAATATGGCCACAACTGCTCTGCCCTCAAGAAACAAGCCTCCAGAAATGTAAGTTTTTTAATAATACATTTTTAACAATATTTTGTAAATAATATTTTAGTAATAATTTATAAAATAAATTTTTTAATAATTTTTAAAAAGGATTTTTTATAAATTATTTATTTATTTGAATTTTGTCCTATTTTTAAAATTTTTTTTTTTTTGAGTTTTTGAGGTTAAAGGTCACCAGCATCAAAGGTCACTGATATCCTACATGGCGGACAATATGGACGCCGGGGGACCGGAATGACAGAGTTTGACCAGCTCTGATACCAGATCCCGTTGCCTCAGACTTCTGTATTTCCTTTAACTGGTACAATAGCCGAGATTTTCTAAAGCTCTAAATGTTAATTTTTATATATTATCAGGGCCACAGTGACAGTGGTCAAACCACTCGCCTCCCACCAAGGAAAACCGGGTTCAATTCCGAGTAGTGTTGCTACAGGACTTTCACACGCGGGAATTGTGCCAGGTAACACCACTGGTCAGTGTTTTTTTTTTTTGTGATCTCCAGTTTCCCCCAAACTTGCATTCCAGTGCTTCTCCATACTCACATTGTTTTACCCTCATCGTCTATCAAGACCACAATGTTAAGAAGTCGCCCAAATCTTTCTACTCCACTCCTAAATATAATCAACTCTACTGTTATGGCAACAATTTGAATTAGGGTTTACCTTCATATTTGAATCACAGCAGTTTTATCGGATTTCAACATAGGTTATTAAAATGCAGTGTGGCCTGCAATAACCCAATAAGGGTAAATTATATTACGGAATATAATGTTTAGAAGATTGAAGTCAGTAAGCAATGAGATAAAATTCTGCAGCCTAAAAATAATTTTACTCACGGAAATTACAGTTTATGTTTACATCGCAATGGTTGATCAAAACAGAAGGTTGTTACAGAAGGTATTAGAACTACAATTAACTAGATGATTAAAATTTGGACTCTTATGAGTTATATTATTTAGGATCTCATGACAATAAAAATTCAAATATATAAACTATTTTGTGAAATCACATATCTAAAGGCACTCAATGGTATTGTTGTTTTTTATGTACCAATTACACGAATTACATTTTTTCTACTAATAACTTATTCATCCATTTTATTTTTATAAACAATCAAGTTCATTTAATACTGGGATGGAGATATCCTGGAACCAGTAAACAGTTAAGTGTGTAGTTTGAAGAACACACACTAGATAGCAGTAAATACGCAGGTACCTCTCTCTATATCACCTCCTTTCCAGTTGAAACCCCTACTCCTTGCTCAACCCCCCTTTACTGTTTACACCAACCACTTCATTTTACTTAACTTCCGCCTCGCCTTCTGCAGCTGATAGCACCATGGGTCCGCTACCGCGAGTCATCTAGCCAAGCCCTTGCTCAAACTCTGGGCGTCAACCATTCGTTTCCCAGTCCCTAACGTGCGTGGGTCGCAGAGTGGCCATCACTCAGCTTCGATACACTCCGGCAGTTTCCCTACCGCGTGCCATAACCATGCAATATTTCAGATGTCTGTGAAACACAGATAATGTTTCAGTATGTTGTAGTATACAAGGCCACATATATTATTTGATAACATATTTTCAATTATGTATGTATGTGCCAATAAGATAGTAGCATTGTTCTTCCACGCGAAAATGTTATTATAGTGATAGTACTGATAGACTGTAATGACAATTAAAAGACACACACTAACCACAGTCTTATTGTGTTCACCCAATACACAGCCACAGCTTTCGTTCATGGAATGCAGTATATCAAAATATGTTTGCTATATGCTGTCTCCAATGCATTAACTTTTTGTAACATGTTTGTCAAGAAGGTGTTTGCTTAGTTTATACATATAGTGTTACAGGCCCACTTTTCTAAACTAAAACGATGCAAAATATTTCTTGAAAGAGCTCCTTATTTTCTCTTCTGTAGCCCATATTCTTAAAATGTTTCAGTCCCACTAATTGCAGATTCCTGCCTCAATTGAATTCACATGTATGTTTAACGGGATGCGATAATCCAACAAGAAGCCTAACATATATCTATATATACACACACACACATATATTTTGTAGTATATACCATATAGTAAAGATATAGCCTAGAGTGAGCATCAGATGGAAAGAAATTTCACTAGTTCTTTATTTGTTCATGGGACACTAAAAAGAATCGCTATAGTGTTGACATGAAGGTAGCAAGCAGATCATGTAGGAGACTAATTATGTGGTGTTCTTATGCAAGCCGATCATGCCAAACCGACAGAGTGCACAGAACGAATGTAGCTTTTCACACTTAAGCAGACTTTCGGTGTTACAGTTTTGGTAAGTGGTTGGAAGATCCATTTACAACCATACTGGTTAATTTGTTATTCAAGACCAATATTCAGAAATATTCAGGACAACATACTAGATATACAGGTTGAGTATAAAAAAATACCCCATCTTTGAAAGTCTATAATATCCAAACCAAACAACCTACAACCTTGATTGTCCCATCAAATGAACCGTGGAACCGTGAAGTTTGTTTACCATACATTCATAAATGTTCAATGTGGCCACCATGAGCGGCNATGAACCGTGGAACCGTGAAGTTTGTTTACCATACATTCATAAATGTTCAATGTGGCCACCATGAGCGGCCCGAACAACATCTATGCGATAATCAAACTCGTTCCAGGCTCTTGTCAGCATGTCCGGTGTTACGGTTTGGATGGCGTTCGTAACTCTCGGCATAACAATACTGGTGTTGCTGTTAGTTATATTAACCAAATTGATGTACGGGATATTATTTCCACAAAAGAATATGGAACATGGCAACTCACATGATCCGTTACTAGTTCAGCTACACACGATACTGGATCTTGTGCGAACTACTCCTTCAGCATGTGATGTGGGTGGCCATGACAGAGTGATGTAAACCAGTGTAACCTCATAGGTTTAAACCATCGTAACAGAGTTATTACGTGAAGTAACAGTGCAATTTATATTTTAAGACTGGTGTTTACACTTTGCTTGGTTATTTAAATGTACACAGTACGTGAGTGAATGAATTAAGAGATTTGGGAAGCTCGTAACATTGAGGTCTTGAGAGCAGATGAGGGTAAAGCGAGGCGAGTATGGAACAGTGCCGGAATGAAGGAGTGGGGGAAATGAGAGATTGAGACAAGCGCTGACCAGAGACATTGTCCAGCATGATTCCCACATGCGAAAAACCAGGAGCGACCCTGCCGGGAATTGAACCCAGTTTGCCTAGGCAGGAGGAGAGTAGTCTAACCACTACACCGCCATGGCCCCTAAATGTATAGAAAATAATATAACATCTTCACTTCATTCCACATGCAAAGTTCACATTACAACTGGAAATGACAGAGAGCGATGTAGAGCATGGTTGTCCTGGTGTAGAAGGTAAGGTACTTGAATGGGATGTTGTAGGAAGCTATACCGCATGTTCAAATCTGTTAACAGATAAATTTATTGAATAATGAATGGTGAATAAAACTATTGTGTGCATTTACGTATTTTTNGTTCAAATCTGTTAACAGATAAATTTATTGAATAATGAATGGTGAATAAAACTATTGTGTGCATTTACGTATTTTTTTGAAATATATTGTTTTAAAATTAATTCATAAATATTAAAACTTATTTATGTAATTCTTACAACACTAAGTAAAACCATAACATCCAAAAAAATAAACGGCAAACATTTTTAAAGATAAGCTAAGGAANGTTCAAATCTGTTAACAGATAAATTTATTGAATAATGAATGGTGAATAAAACTATTGTGTGCATTTACGTATTTTTCTGAAATATATTGTTTTAAAATTAATTCATAAATATTAAAACTTATTTATGTCATTCTTACAACACTAAGTAAAACCATAACATCCAAAAAAATAAACGGCAAACATTTTTAAAGATAAGCTAAGGAANAATTCTTACAACACTAAGTAAAACCATAACATCCAAAAAAATAAACGGCAAACATTTTTAAAGATAAGCTAAGGAAATCTTTTATTTTCTTAAAGGAAACTTTTGATAATATAACAATGTTTAAAATAATTATCCAAGTGAAAAGTTAGCCTTCTGTTTTAAACTTTGTGAAAATGATACACACTAATGTTTCCTATTAGGTCTACGGAATCAACTTCAAATCCCTCTAAATATTCATGACAAAACAGAATAGCTTTAGTACCCATAAATATAGAATTCTAGTGTGGCTTGCCAATGGAGCAAATTTTGTAATTTATCCTCTTGGTGTAAGATACTCTTGGTCTAAGATACTGTAGCTGTTGTTATCAAATTAACAACTAAACTCATTTGCAAAAAAAAATTGATTAAAATGAACAAATGAAGCAAATACAATGAAGGTTGCCACATAGTATAGTCATAGCCCAGCATGTCAACCATTNGATTAAAATGAACAAATGAAGCAAATACAATGAAGGTTGCCACATAGTATAGTCATAGCCCAGCATGTCAACCATTGCATTTAATGCGGTTTGATTTGCGCAGATGTGCCACTAGAGGGCATACATGTCCCACCATTATTCATAGCTGTNTTTGCATTTAATGCGGTTTGATTTGCGCAGATGTGCCACTAGAGGGCATACATGTCCCACCATTATTCATAGCTGTAAAACACTGAATAAGGCCTTGTGAGCAGTGTCAGCCACAGAGCCAAGTTCAGTGAACACGTAGCATGCCCTGATGGTGCCTTTGGCAAGCTGGATGAGTTTGANCACGTAGCATGCCCTGATGGTGCCTTTGGCAAGCTGGATGAGTTTGAGAGAGGCTGCATCGTCAGCCTCTGAGATGCAGATTGCACATTTTGGTGCATTGTTTGCTACTTGAATCATTCTGCCTACACTATAAGTCTGTGTTGAACGCAGTAGGAGCAACGGTACACAACCATTGAGAAGGCACGTGTCGACCTTGGCAGGCCACCAGCAGGCAGAGCCACCAGCAGGCAGACGGTTTCATCGTGCGACAGGCTGTTAGCACTACATGGGTGTTGCTGCGCACCATCCAGGGAGATGTCATGGCAGCTGGGGATACGACTGTGTCCACCAGTACCATATCCAGACAGCTAGCACAGAGGGATCTGTTGTTGCGGCGTACCTTACGATGTCTACCATTA
The DNA here is from genome assembly GCA_002778355.1 of Clitarchus hookeri. Lineage (NCBI taxonomy): Eukaryota > Metazoa > Arthropoda > Insecta > Phasmatodea > Phasmatidae > Clitarchus > Clitarchus hookeri. The sequence goes on along the minus strand of NQII01000460.1, from coordinate 87,184 downwards.
TGACCTGAGCATCGCCGAGCAAATGTGACATTCTGCCAGGAACCGGCACCATGTCAGCTTACGGATAGGCACTAAGTGGTGTTCAGCAATGAATCGCAGTTCTGCCTGGATACAAATAACCACCGAATTTGGGTCGGGCGATGTCCTAACCAGTGCCACGATCAATGCTTCATTTTAGAGTGGCACACCACCCCAACAAGAGGTGTCATGGTTGGGGTGTCATTTCCTATGATTCCCACATCCCACTAGTGGTGACTCAAGGAACCCTGATGGTGCGGTCATGCATCCAGGAAATTCTGTGACCATGTTCGTTCCCCTTCCTTAAAAACCCCATTTTCCAGCAGGATAATGAACACAGAATTGTTAACATTGTCCTACCATTGTGATGTCAACATGCATCCATCGCCAGCAAGGTCCCAGACCTCTCGTCCACAGAGAGCTTACGGGACCAGATTGGACGGCAACTTCAGCTAGCGGTAATTACGGCGGATTTGGAGGGTCAGTTGCGCCAGCTGTGGAGGATCTTCCTCCATGCCTGACCATATTGGCACCTGTCTTCATGCTACAGGTGGTTTAACGCCATACTAAGTATATGCTGCAAGTGTTGGTCCCCTGCAATACATGCTAGGTGTGATACAATATTGTGTTGTTTTTGTGTATATATTACCATGTCAGGTGCCTGTACTCACATGCCTCTATGATGGCTCCTTCAGGGTAATGAATTATTTTTGCAACTGAATGTAAGGCTTAAAATACCATTTTTTAAATTTTGTTTTAATTGTTTTTTACTTCAGATAAAATGCTTTTATTATTCAATTATTTATGTATCTTTTTATGTTTCTGTCATTTACACCTGATGTATCTGTTACATATTTAACTCTGCAATTTTATCAAGTTTAATGATTAAGCCCACAATAAATGATGTGAATGTGAAGAAGTACACAATGAAATTGTAATTGGTATAAAGAGGGATTTAAAAATTCCTCACTTTAGTGTACAGTCACGAGCCACGATCCGATACTCGTAGATTTCACTGGCCAGTTATTTCAGTAATGCCAGCCACTGTTCCGATTCTGCTGACGAGCACTGATGATCACTGGCACTCGTTTCCATGTGCCGCTGGGTGGCACCCTGCGCAAAGCTACATTGACTACTGAAAGCACTTATTTTAATTCTAAAGCGGACATGCAATGCCAGTGGATCAAGACATTGGTGGGCCATTCAAGTCGTAGGTTCTCCAAAATATTTACAGATGTGCATATGGCAGTATCATTAAATACAAAATAGTTCTGACAGACATTCTGCACAAAAGCAATACAAAAATAAACTGAAAAGAAAATATATGTTATAGAATTTATGTTCTTCAGTCAAACAAGTATCTGTATGTTTTTTATATTTAAGTAATTGTCTCTTAAATTAAAACAGAAATAGCATTTGATTGTTGTCTTCATAAGTTAATCATTTTTCTTTAATTGTAATAAATACACCTGCAGAGAGTTCTGAAACTGAACGTACTGAAGAAAAAACACGTGAACCATCAGTGATATCAGTACTCATCAGCAGTAAAGAATCATGGCGTACATATAGTCTAACAAGCTAGCTCTCTTTCTACTCATTGTAACGAAATTGCAAGTCCATATAAAATGTGTGGGTTGTCAACAATTGTTCAGAAAAACATTACAAAATTTGTGTAATAAAAAACTTAGCAAATTAAGCCCTAAACAAACAGCAATAAAAAACCAAAAGAAATCCAAGCATTAATAACACAGGCAAAGGAGAAGGCAAGCGAGTGCACTATGGCAGGACGTGTTGTGCAAGGAAACATTCGACTTGAAGGGTAAAGAGTGGGTGTTATATATTTTTAGATGTTTGCTACATCCAGTACAGTTTTAACATATCAGTTGATTCAGCAAGTCAAAATTTGTAGTTGTACCATTTCAGTAGAAATCATAAAGTAGAAATTAAAATCTTCTCCACTATTTTTTATTTACCGTGTATGTCTTCTTTAACACATTAAATACATTATTATTTCCTCTTCTCAAAAAAAATTATCAATTATTTTACNTCCACTATTTTTTATTTACCGTGTATGTCTTCTTTAACACATTAAATACATTATTATTTCCTCTTCTCAAAAAAAATCATCAATTATTTTACATATTCCTAAATATATTCCTAATTTACATTTATTAATTATTAAACTTTAAGAAAGAAACATCTTGTAGCACTTATTTATCTATCAGTATCTTTCTTTTTAACTTGCACACTTTTATCTTTAGTCGTGGTGGTATTATTTTTGCTAGAAAAAATGTACGTTTGGTTTTACTTCTGCCTTGCTTATGTTATCATCTTTCCTCTTATTAGCTGTCGTCTGACCATGCCACATCTCTCAGCCAATCAGCTATTGCGAGACGACAGACAAATAGTATATTTTCTTTCATGCATTTGCTTAATAAACCTTAAATATTTTCTAACCCTCTAGGAAATAAATGGATAACAACAAACAAAATTATAATACTGAGCATCGTCTATAAACAAATGAAATGTACTTACACATTATTTCCAAGTAAAGAAACTATTAAAACAATCAAAGATTATAACGTATTTTATTTAACTCCTATAACAAAGTTTAATTTTGAAATTATATTTCAATTTAAATATTTTATGGTTCCTCAAAAACGAGTCGTTATAAAAAAAAAGTTGTGCCAGTCTTACAAAATTATTTTGTGTTTTCACATAGTGTTTATTTTGCAATTTGAAATAAAAAATGCAATTTTAAAAATTTGGCAATTTCACACCTTGCAATATACTAGTGTCCCTATGAATGAAGTCTTAATGTTACAAACATTTTACGTTAGTTTATTTTAGACTTTAGGAAGTGAGGATGAAAAATATTTTTGTTAAAATTACACGAATTGTTACTTAGGTTAAAAAAAATTTCTTTCATTTTTGAATGAGAAATGTGTTTGGTTGGTTGTACAGCAAAATAAACCAGTGTGAAAACTGTAGTTTTATGTTGACGTGATGTTAACCTCCCAAAAAATGTTGAATTTTTCAATAAATTTCAAAGGATTGCCAAATGTATTCTTTTATTAAAGGCAAAAGATTTGTTTTATCAGTGATTAAAGTTTAATTCATCTTCTGGTGCCAATAGTGCTACACTCGTTAAGTCAGATTCAAGTAAGATTCAGGATGAATTAAATATGGACAGGAACGTAATTAAATGTGTGCGTATAATCCACACTATAGCAGAATTTAAAAATTATATAATTTTTTTGCAATAATTATTATTATAAATGTATGCAATTTATTGATTGATGGTTATGCATCTACTGGGGCATTGTAATGCTATAGAAATCAACTTATTGAGTCAATAAGTACGGCAATTTGGATTTATGGGATCTGTACGTGAAAACTAACATCTTTAACTGTGATTATTTCACTTGTAATGACAGCATCACTCTTCGACGAGTTCAAACACATGTCAATGTGTTCATTTCTGAACTTCATGGCCTGTAAAGAGGTCAAAATAATGTTAAGGAGTTTCTTTCCCTCGCACAGGCGGAAGGAAGGAATAGGAATGTGTCCATTTATTTCTTCCCTTCAGTACCCTACTGTCTCCTCACCTGCCTCTGCCTTTGTTGGCTGTTGTCCTGTTGCCAGACTGAGCTGCATTCTGAGCGAGAGAGAAAGAGAGGGAGAGAGAGAGAGA
>NQII01000460.1:0-83419 GCA_002778355.1 Clitarchus hookeri | reverse complement strand
GGGAGAGGGGGGAGAGGGAGAGAGGGAGAGAGAGCAAGAGAAAGCGCGAGAAAGAGAATACGGAAAGAGCAACAGCATGTTACGCTTATCAGTAGCTTCACATTTAGACAATATCTGCTAGCTGTTGATATTGTTTGTGTTTCGAAGGAGAACAAATACAAGCTGCTGCTGTAGGAAATAAAAGTGTTTGCACCTACATTCTGCAGATTTGATTAGCGCTAGTATCATTGCAATGGTTAAGACAGCTGTAATGTGTAATATTTATTTTTACTGTTCGAGAAGAGCAATGCAGGTTAAATTTTTTTTTTCTCCATTGCCAATTATAATTGCTTACCAAACGAAAGTATTGTGAATTATCAATTAAATATTAACAAAAAATTAGCTAATACATTAAATGTTATCTATAAGCCACTGGCTTGGCACCACACAAATGTAACTGATACTGAACTACACATTTATTTTTTATGAATTTTTGCTCCAGTTCATATATCCTAGCAAAAGTTATAGAAAAATCTACTGGGACAAAGTCAGTCCTCTAGCATTGTGCACGTAGACTATTTATGGGAACCAAACATTTACAGAACCTAGAGACTTATTTTAAGGCCATGTGTTGTCATCTATTTTGTCACGGGTACAAGCAATCGACTGTGGTCACCAGAGTTCTCACTAGAGAGCTCTGAAACATTTTTTTTAATTGGAGCAAAAAAGCCCCCATAGGAGCAAAATAGCGCCGGTTTAAGTTATTATAATTTCAAAAATCTTTACGTGAACAATGGTCATGTGGAAAACGCCACTGTCAAATGTGCTCTGTTGTACAGGGAGCGGCAGAAATAACTCCCGAATTTGCCACCGCCATGGGCTCGGCGCTAGTGGTGGTAGGCGGCCTGGGGTTGTGTCATAGTGCAGCACCACTGCTGCCATTTCAGTCGTCACCATGGCAAGGAGCGGTGAACAATTTGCGTTTGTCCTTGAAACCTATTTTAAAAATGGCAATTCTGTAATCACAACGCAGCGATTATTTCATACGCGCTACGGAATAGGTCGGCACGGTGCAGTCCCTGACAGAAAAACCGTTCTATTGTGGGTTCTAAAATTTTAGAGTCACAGGTTTGGCTTTAAAAAATGCACCGCCAGGTAGACCTCGCAGCGCTCGAACTCCACAAAACGTTCAATTACTCCAACATGCAGTTGCCAAATCTCCAAGACGTCCAGCGCATAGGCACGCTGCCAGGTTGGGAATAGCTGATCGTAGTGTGAGAAGAATTTTACACCAACACCTCCACTTTCATCCGTACAAAATCATGGTTGTGCAGGAACTTAGTGAACGTGATTGGGACAACCGTATTGCATCTTGTCATGCTATCCTGGAAAACATTCCAACAGACGCAGTTGTGCTCTCAAGTGACGAAGCACATTTTCATTTATCAGGGTTCGTCAACAAACAGAATTTTCGATATTGGGCAGAAAATAATCCTCGGAAACTTCATGAGCGACCTCTCCATAGCCAACGTGTCACTGTTTGGTGTGCTGTAGCAAATTTTGGAATAATAAGCCCGTATTTTGTTGAGGAGTAAGGACGAACAGTTACAGTAATGTCTCATCATTACGTAGAGATGCTACACAACTTCCTGGAGCCCAAAACTGAATGAACGTGTAAATCCTGCTGTACGGTTTCAACAGTATGGTGCCACCGCTCACACAGCAAGAGAATCTACGGCAGTCCTAAGACAAATGTGTCCAGGGCGTTTAATCTCACTGCGAGGCGACATCCCGTGGCCAGCTCGTTCACCCGATCTTACCGCCTGTGACTTCTTTCTCTGGGGCTACCTGAAGAGTAGAGTCTACAAAAACAAACCGACGACAATCGATGAACTCAAAGTTGCTATNCGAGGAGAGTAATGCGTAATTTCAGAGTGAGGCTTCAGACATGTATAGACAGTGACGGTCGGCATTTGAGTGAGATTATTTTTAAAAAGTGAAAATTAAAAAAAGATTATGTTTAAAGAATAAGTGAAAATTAAAAAAAAAAAAAATGTTTAAAAAATAAGTGAAATCTAAAAAAATTAAATTAAACTAAACTAAATGGAAAACCTAATTCTTTTAGATGGTGTAATAAATTTTTGACTAGAATCAATTGTGTATTTTTATTTGCCTTTCAAATTCGGGAGTTATTTCTGCCGCTTCCTGTACTTTATGGTTGACACACAAGTTTCTGTGCACGTAACAGTATTCAAAAATACAGTTTGTATGTATGTGTATGACAACATTGCATGAAATAATGTTACAGTAAATTTTAGTTATAACAATAATTCATAATAACAACTTCGTTGGTCATTGTTATATCGCGGTTCTACTGTAGGCCCTTCTGTCGCTTTCTTTACTTTCAGCTAAAACTGCACACTCTGCAACAAAAGCACAATGTGCATGATGTGCTACTGACAGACAATTATTTTGTGTCTATTAATTTCTTCTTAATCCAAACAGCTAGCAATCTGGTAAAATACATAAAATAGTATACTAAAATTATGAGCTCTAAAAAGATTTAATATTTGTGATGAATATTAGTTCACACATAGATACTTAGTCAGTTATTGTCATTAGAATAAAATATAAGGCCAAAATTATTTTTCATTACTACACTCAGTTCAATAAAAGTTTAAAGATCTTTATAAAGTAATATGACATAAATAAGTAGAACAAGTACCCTTACTCACCATCTGTCAGCTTGTGGACCTCATTTCCCAAAGACTTGAAATAAGGATGTTTCATTGCATCAGCTGCAGATATGCGTTTTTTGGCATCATACTAAGGAATACAAGAATAGTTATAACAATGGCATAACCATAACTGAAACTATTGTTTTAACTTAACAAATGCCTTATATACACTATGACACATAATTTTATCTGCCAGACTAAATCAAATCATAACAAATATATAGAAAAAAAATTCAGTTATAATATCTTATCTAAAATCAGGTTTTTTAAGGTTTTCTTCTTCCAGACCAGTGTATTCTTTTACAGCCATGTGCTTACATTAACTGCCATGGACTTGGTGATAAGTATAGATGCACTGATCATTGGACAATGTGAAACTGTTCGAAAACATTTATATTTTCCCTATAAGCCAACTTTTACTCAAAATTTTCAGTAAATAAAAATAATTTTTTTCACTGATGATAAATGTGTAATATTACACTTTCAGGGAGATGTTACAACAGGGAATCACCTTACACAGTTTGCTCCCAACACTAATGTTGATATGTATTTATATTCAGTCCCTCTCCTCCTTCCTCCACAGGGCTTATTTACGAACCACAAACTAGCATACCAACATAATTTTACATTTGGAAAGTTATTACCTGCTCTTCACAATATGAGTGAATAAATCATAAGTTCTCAAAGAACTGACGAAACTGTACATAAAATATACCAGAAAAAAAAAGAAGTTACTGATAACTAATTAGCCTACTTTCCTCTACGTGGGCGAAAATAACTATTAGTGAAGTTCTTAATATTTTAGACAGTATGTTGGCATTGATGTCTCATTGACAGTAATAGCATTAGATATGAAACCAGAAATGTGTGAAATAATACCAAGACAATTAAAATACATGCTACGTGTGTGAAAAATTTTGTGGGAATCAGTTGATTATAGCCTCCAAAATATGGCAAAAAAAAAAACCCATTTCCTTAAACAGGGCTATCTTACAAAATTACTTAAAAAGAGGCTGTGTACACAATGTTTCTAATAGATACTGTCAGTATTAAAAGTGTGATTGAATTAGTAAAATTGTTAAATCAATGCCAAATATATAAACATTTTTACATGGCCGCCATTTTTAAAAACCAATGTCTGAAACTATTAAAAACATGTAACTTAAAATGGCCTTCTGTAGGAGTGCCAAGTTAGGTGGAAATTAGTTGAGATGTTCCATAAATATGACAAAATGTTCAATTTACTCACCTGACACTATTTTGCAAAAATCTGGCAACAGAAGATTCCTTTATGCATAAATGATGCTTCTTATAAATACTGTTAGCATACAAAATTTGCTTGAAATTTGTTGAAACATTTGATAGATATAACATAGTAATCTAAATTATTTATATAAAACACATTTAAAGATGTCTGCTGCACAAAAAACATGCAATTTACATACTCTACTGTAGCACAACTCAATGAAAATTTTGGTACAAATCAGTTGAATAGTCTTCGAGATATGGCATAAAACCTTCATTGTTCATATAACAATTTTCATAAATGGAGGACAAATATTTTACATATTAGCACATTCAATAATTGTCATAGATACTATATGCAAATTTAAATTTAAATCTGTTACTAGTTTCATAGATACAGTACACTAAGATAAAATGTTTGTATAGGCGCAATTTGGAAAATAAGAGCGAGTGAAGAGATTTAGACGGCTCTTGACAGAGAGGTCTTGAGAGCCAATGAGGGTTATTGAGGTGAGTATGGAGCAGCGCCAGAATGAAGGGCAGGGGAAACTGGAGATCCCAGAGAAAACATGCAGACCAACAGCATTGTCCGGCACAAATTCCCACATGCGAAAATCCAGGAGTGACCCGGCCGGGGATTGAACATGGTTCTCCTTGGTGGGAGGCAAGCAGACTAACCAGTCAGCCACCATGGTGCTTGGAAAATAAAGAGACTTGCACTCTTAAAATATATAAATCAACATGGCCTACCATAGAACAACATTATTGCCAAATTTTAAAGAAATTTATTGATTGTTTCCCGAGATACCACATAAAAACTGTATTATTTCATGTACGACAATCTTTACAAAAAGCTGAGAAATAATGCTTTGTAAAGGCAAATTTGATGGATATAAAAGACACTGTCAGTACACAAAGTTAAGTAGAAATTTGTTTTGTAGTTTTGTAGATAAAAAAAAATCCTAACTAAAATTTTATATTACCGCCATTTTGAAAATAAATGACACACCTTCTTAAAAAATTGCAGTATACACCACTTGCTGCAGTGCAAATTTCGTAGGAATCTGTCAATTGTTTACAGAGATATTACATATCTTATAAAATGGCGGGCATAAGATGCTCCATGTAGATACATTTAATAGTTGAAATATAAACTGTCTACACAAAAAATTTAGATGGAATTAATAACATGGCTTTGATGAAATATACTAGCCAAGATGCCTAACATGCTGCCATTTTAAAAACAAATGTCTGACATACTTAAAACATACCATTTTACAATTTTACAAACCTTTTTACATCATCTGCCGGAGTACTACTTGATTTGTCAAATTTGATAGGAATTAGTTCATTGTTTCCGTAGATATTACATAAAAACCTCATTTATTTGTGTGGCACCATCTTACAAAATGGAGGACAACAGCATCTCAGTTACACACATTTTATGTTTGTCATATATACTCCACAACTTTAAGTTGGAATTGATTACATGGTTTCGAAGATATAGCATACTATGCTAAAATAGCTAGATGACCGCCATTTAAAAAATAAGTTTCTGAAAGAAAGAGAAATAGAGAGCAAAAGAAAGAGAGAGAAAAAGAGAGAGAAAAAGAGAGAGAGAAAAAAAGAGATAGAAAAAGAGAGAGAAAGAGAGAAAAAGAGAGAGAGAGAAAAAGAGAGAGAGAAAAAGAGAGAGAAAGAGAGAAAAAGAGAGAGAGAAAAAGAGAGAGAAAAAAAGAGAGAAAAAGAGAGAGAAAAAAGTGAGCAAAAGAGAGAGAAAGAGAGAGAAAAAGAGAGAAAAAGAGAGAGAGAGAAAGAGAGAAAAAGGAGAGAAAAAGGAGAGAAAAAGAAAGAGAGAGAGAGAGAGAGAGAGAAAGAGAGAGAGAGAAAGAAAAAGAGAGAAAGAAAAAAAGAGAAAAGAAAAGGGGCGAGAAGTGAGGGGGAGGGAAAGTGATCTCATAACCCTTTCTTTCCTTCGGTAAGTAGGTTAAAAATCAAATTTGCAAACACAACAGCATTCCTTCATGACCAAAAAATATTTATTTTTACTAGGTGTTTTGAGTGTTCCCAAACAGTAAGAAGTCCTTAGAAGAGGAACACTGGAACATTTAGGAATAGGGAAATAATCAGCCAGGTTAAGTACTACGAAGCCACATCCCAGAATTCACCTGGAGTGATTTCAGATAACCATATAAAACCAAAAGTAGGATGGCTAGAGGGAATCAAACACTGGTCCTCCAGAATGAGAATACAGTGTTTGTCCACTGCACCACCTCTCTCGCTTACCACTGTGCCATCTGGCTTGCTTGTTGTGCTGTTATGAGCTCAGAAGCATTCCTTCTACAGTATAATATTTTACGTATTACTGCATAGTATACATTGCAAAATGAAGATAAGTTAAAATTTTTAGGTCAAAATTATATACTGTACTTGCAATAATTCAACATAATGAAATCAACAGTGTACTCGACACAATAAAATAATGCTAGATTATATTTTGTGAAGAAATAATAAAACTATAGCTAATTCACTTTGTCAATTAACAATTTTTTATATTAGCATTTGAAAAAGAAATTAACTTCCTAAAACTACAAATATTTAACCATACACAACTGCTGGAAAGTGTACAGGTATGTTGGCAGCAACTTAGCTAAACTAGTTCTATGCCTCAATCACTTCTACCTTACTTGCAATCAACTCACATTTTAGATCTAAAAGTAGTAAACAGTTGAAATGAACTATTAATGCTAGCAAGTCAACTGTTTAGGCACATACCAACTAACGAGTTTTGTATTTGATAAATCAATAATATCAACTCCTTTTATCATAAAAAAGGCTGTTATATTTGTTGTAGTCATTTTACAATTAGGTAGTGTGCTTTACTGTTTAAAGCATTTTTTACACTGTTTTAATTGTTATTCCAGTTAAATTTTATTTTTACCATCTGCTTTAGTTGTCTAGCCAGCAAATAAAGTGTGTGGGTTGTGCGGTCGCAATAGAGAAGCTGACATAATTGAGTAGTAGGTCTGCATTTTGATTTTCTGATTCCCCGAGTGTTATACCATAGCGGTTGGCACTCGCTTTGAGTTAATTATATTTGATGTTTTTCCGAGTTTTTGTTGCAGTGCCCCTAATTTTTCTTATATATATATATTTTTTTTTTAACAGTAAAATAAAACATATATTTTTAAATCAAAGTGTTTTAATATGAAATGGTTTGCTATATCTAACAGGTTTATTTTTTGGTCATGTTCATACTTCAAGAACGTGAGCAGTTTCCATATATTAAAATAAAACATTCTGTATTTGCAAATAAATTTATTAATATCATAATAAATGTTATTTCAGTAAAAGAATTTTTAAACTTTTGTCATTTCTGTTTAGTATACAACTTCCAGCAATCATTTTGATATATAGTGAATGGTTGCGTGAAACAACAAGTCCAAAGTATGTCAAAATCTATATATATATATCCTCTCGCAGTAGTTCCATTCTTCTTGCTAGCATTATCTAAAGCACATAGTCATCTTGGTTTGACTTTTATTTTTATCTTTCTTCATCGCAAGAAGAGTTAGTTTATCCGCCGAATGAGTGTTTTTGTAGAGTCAATTTTTGTTTTGCGCTATTTTTGTGTCCTTTTTCATATCATAGCAATTTCTTTAACCATTAAACACAACTGTTTTGCAGTTCCAATAGTGGAACCCCATTGTGCATCAATGGCCTGTCTTTGATGTACATCTGAGCTGTGCACCCGTCTCTCAGAATTGCAATCATGTGAACGAGATGAAATCTACTTAAAAGCTACATATCATTTAGTTGTACACCATCCACAAAAGCTTTCATCTATTTTTAATTTTTTTTGGTGTGGTGCTAAATAGATTGCATGATGCCTTAGTAGGCAACATTTTTTTGGACCTGCTTCCAAGCTAAGAAAAAATACAAAAATTTGAAACACATATTCATGTTTAGATTATGCAGAAAAACAAAAGGACTCTGCGATTCAGGTTTCATAACAATTTGTTCTTTTTTTAAATTATGTAACAATAGTGGTTTATTAGTAAGAAATAACTAAGTAAAACAATAAAATCTGGTAACATAAGAATATAGGAAAAGTCAGTTGTGTTAATGCAGTCTATTGAATTCATAGGTGTTTAAGCCAACCTATATCAGAATTAATAAAAAGTTACCAATATACATAATAAGCTTACTTTTCTCAACAAGAGTGCAATAAATTTAAAAAAACTGAATTGGTACATCAACTTTATTTCTCTTTGAAAGCAATATCATTATAAATGAAACCAAAACTTATGCAACAGTAGTGAGACAATTACCAAATATACACTTCCCTTACAAGGGAGATGAACACAGAAAACCTCTTACAATAAGATAGTGTGCAATCAACTGCGTAACAAAGGTCGGATTCAGAGCATCAACTTTGGATTTAATGAGTATAATTTTTTTTAATTATAGGATTTACTAACCTCAAATACTGAAAGGGGCATCATTTGAAAAATAAGTGACCGAACCACTTAAAACACGCAAGTTTAAATGGCCTATCAAAGTGCTACTTGAGTGTAAAATTTGGTGAAAATAGATTGATTGGTTCCCGAGATATGGCATTAAACATTCACATTTTTCTTCTGACGATCTTTACAAATGGAGGACAAAGTTATGTATTATAAAATCTATTATATACTGCCAGTATACAAAGTTTAGCAAAAATCAATTGCATAGATTTGTAGATATAGAACACAAAGCTAAAATGATTTTATAGCCATCATTATGAAAACACGCATACTGCACTTGAAAAAAAAAATAGTTATATGGCCTACCACAGTAAAACTTTGCCAAATTTGATAAGAATATGCGGATTGTTTTCAGAGATATGACAAAAACTTAATTTTCATTGTGGAGTAAACTTACAACATGGCAGAGAAATTAGGTTCTGAATAGATAAATATGATTGTTGTAATAAATGCTGCCAGCATACAAAGTTAAGTTGGAATTTGCTTTAAAAAATTACACTGAGTTAAAATATTTATATAGCCAGCATTTTAAAAAAGCCTGACCTACTTAAAAATTAACTGTTTGGACAACTTGCTTCAGTGCAAATTGTTTGCCAAATTTGGTAGAAATCTGTTTATTATTTCCCAAAATATGATATAGAAACTATTGATAGGGTGCTATCTTACAAAATGGCATGCAAAAGATGCTTCATGTAGATACAGTTGATAATTGTAATATCTACTGCCAGCAAACAAATAAAAGCTTGAATTGATTGTATGGTCTCGACGATCTAGTGTTCTAAGCTTAAATGGCTGTACGTCTGCCATTTTCCAAATGCCTGACATACTAAAAACCAACATTTTTACATCATCAGCCGGAGTACAACTTGTTTTTCAAATTTGATAGGAATTGGTTAATTATTTCCCAAGAAATGACATTGAAACTATTTTTTCGCATGGTACTATCTTACAAAATGGCAGACAAAAGATGGTTTGTGTAGACACAGTTAATATTATAAATATCTACTGCCAGCATACAAAGTTAAGTTGAAATTGATTACATGGTTTCGACGATATAGCATTCTAAGCTAACCTGGCTATATGTCCGCCATTTTGAAAAGTAGAGTCTGACATACTTAAAACACATCAATTTACATCAACTGCCACAATACTATTTGTTTGTCAAAAATGGTAAAAATCTTTCATTGTTTACCGAGATATAGGTAACACAAAAACTTTATGTAGTCATGTGGTGCTATCATACAAAATGGCTGACAAAAAAGGTTATGTGTTGGCATATACACTACCACTTTTGAAAAATGCAACACCTAGAAGGATACATGTGATTAATATAAACTTTATACCACATATTAGGAACATGACAATACACAATTGATTAGGATTACAGAACAGTACATTTTCTCTGTCCTTGAGAATTCAGTATGGTGTGAAGCCCCTACGTGCTGCAATCAGCGCCCCTAAACGTTGTGGCATGGAATCAAAGAGGACCTGGATATGTTCCTGGGGAATCTCCCTCCACGTGGTTTGTATGCAAATCCACAAAGCATCAATAGTGGTTGCTGGAGGACCGTGATGAACAAGTGGCCGATCAACAATTTCCCAGACATGTTCAATGGGCGACATGTCAGGTGAACGTGCAGACCAGGGAAGCAGTAGTACTCATAGTTCATTGAAGAAGGTGTGCACATTCCTCGCTACATGTGGCCGGGCATTGTCCTGCTGAAATATGGCATGTGGAGTTGCCTGAAGGACGGCAGTATCTTGGGCTCTAAAACCTCCCTGATGTAGCGGTTGCTGTTCACATTGCCCTCAATATGTAGGAGTCAAGATCGCATGTTGTATCCAATGGCGCCCCAAACCCCATCACACGTGGTGTTTGTTCGCTATGCCGCTCCACAATGCAGGCTGCTAGATTGTGGTCACCACTGTAATGCCTATTACGTATGCTGCAATCACTGAAGGACATGTTGAAGTGGTACTCGTTTAAAAACACTACATTTTGCCACTCAGCATGCCAGTGATTGCATTTACGTGCCCATTGCAGTCTGAGGCATTTGTGGTTACTGGACAATGGAAGCAGTCGCAATGGCATGCGTGTCACCAGTCTAGCCCGCTGCAGACGACATCAAACTGTTGACACAGACAGGTCCACATCTGTTACAGTGCTCCAGTGTTTAGCCAACGCTATGGATGAGGCTGTGCGGTCCGTTACGGCCAAGTGGACAAGATGGCGGTCATCCCATACTGTGCTCACATTGCATGCTCCAGTACCCACTCGTTGCTGCGCACGACCCTCTTTTAACCACTGGTGCCACACACACATCACTGTCGTAACAGCATGTCCTGTATGAGACAAAATGTCACAGTATGACAAACCCTTTTCCTGGAGACCAATAATTCTGACCGGTTCGAACTCGCTCACATGCTGATATTGCACCCTTTGATGTAGACAAGGCATACTGGAATTTGCTTTCACTTCATTTGACAGCTCTTCGCTGACTGAGCATGGCCCAAACACTGACCTTTCCGGTCACATACGAGAGGACACTACTGGACCCATGTGTACGGTATCTCTCTGCAAACGTAATCACTTATGACTGGTACACTGTTATGCACATCCTTCGAGTTTGGATTCATTCGGGCCATTCTTTCTGGGTGCTGCAATTTTCACAAACAATAGTGTATGATGCTTGCAATAGATACTTTCAGAATACATTTTTTTGTCGAAATTGATTAAATGGTTAGATAGATATACCAAATGAACCTAAAATATTTGTATGGTGCCATTTTGAATAAGTCCCTAATCAAATTCAAATACTTCTGCTTAACTGACTTATCATAGCATTACTTGCATGCCAAATTGGGTGAGAACTGTTTTGATAGTTTTCCACTTAGCATAAAATTAAAAAAATATTTTATATTATATCTTACAAAATGTTGGACAAACAACTATATAAACTTCAACATTTAATGCCTACACAATACTTTTTTTTCACACAAAATTTCGTTTAAATATGTTGAATTTTTTCAGAGATTACATATCATCCTAAATATTAAAAAGGCCGCTATTTTAAAAGTAAGTGCCCGGTGTGGTCAAATACTATAAGAGACAGGCATCCTTATAAAGTACTATAAATGTACTGAGTTGGGTAAAATTCGGTTCACTCGCTCAAAAATTGAAAGTTGGGCACGTGCACACACACGTAAGTGCACACACACACAGGAAAGTGATCTTATAAGATCGGAAAATAGGCAAAAAATTATTTAAAGTAAAAGAAAATTAAGGTTAGGTCTGTGCCTAACCACACTTATTATTATGGCCAATATATTTATGCGAGGACCGGACTAGGACACACTGCCTAAACCTTTCTCTCTCTTCTTGTGGAGAACTCTTGTTTACAACTCTGGGATCTATACCTCCACCTTCCTGTGTGTGCCATCTCGTGGTAATGTGAACGAGCGCTTAGTGGTGCTCCTGATTCCGCTATGAAGGTGGTATATGAAAGGAGTAGCAGCAACTGGTGGTTCCTGGTTTTAAATTGGAGTGTTCTCTTGTGCATGCTTGTTGCATGTTTCGTCCTTCACAAGGCAAGTGCAATGATAATGGTGAGAGCACCGTGCATGTTTAAGGTAAATTTAACGAGTGTTTGAATTTTGTTTAGTTTTGTTGTTGTGTCACCATGGCATTTTGCAATGTGTCTGAACTATTGCTTAAGGATAAGTGTCAATATGAGTGCACTATTCGAAGTGTACAGGCACCCGAAAGTTCTACAGTTTCTTTCAGAAGTCGTTTTCGTGCTGCAATTAATACAAATGTTCCTGCTAATCTTGACTACCTCACCGATATTGATCTTGACTTGAGCATCGCACTTGCAATTCTAAAAGAATTCCATTTCTGGAGTTTGATCATTTAAGTGATGACGTTGAGGCACTTTTTCCTCTTAACCTAGGTTGAAAAACAGGTTAGCATGCCTCAAGAGACTTGCTCAGAATTTATTGACTTAATCTGCTGAGCAGTTGTTTGAGACTCAGTTTACGTCCTTAGAGAGCATTGTAGGTCAGACCCAATAACCGTTTGATGCCCTTTCAAATTTGGAAATTTTTTCTTACAGTAATGATAGTTCTGGCAACAAGTATAATCCAACGTTTGTATCACCTCTGTCACTCAACAATTTGCTTGACTTAGTGTCAGTGCACCATCCACATCCATTCCGGTCCCATAGTCCATCCCGATTAACCTAGTCAGTAATGCTCCCACACCTTCACACCTGCATCATCCACTATTTCATCCATCCACCTTTCATCACACTGGTATACCTGTTTACAGTTCACATTCCCCACATCTCAACATGGTTTTTCAGTGCACCTGTACACATTTCATCTTCAGAAACACCCACATATTTCACTATATTTGGGAAAATCACCCATCCACTTGAGAACTTGCTGCTTAAATATGCAGCAACTGATAGGTTGCATGTGCCAAAATTCCTAGAGTTCCTGAAGATAATAAATAGTCAAACTGCAGCAAAGTAAATCAGTGCCAGAGGCATAACTTGCTTGAGGTCATTTACCTTTTTACTCATGGCCCGCTTAGTTAATGGACCAGTTGGGCAATGTTGCAGTATTATTCTTTCAATGGCTACCATTTAGAAATTTTAAATTTTTTTATTCCATCAAGGTTGCGTACTCTGTTCCAGGTGAAAACGTTTAATAGTTTTCTTGAACCTCAAAAAGTCTTTCCTGTGTACGAGAACAGTGTTAAGGAGGGAGCTACTGTATTATATTATATTTAAGTTTACTTGAGCGTGAAGTGGTAAATACCATATTAGAAGGCTTAGCGCCTCAAGAGCACTCTCGTTTACTGCTTTTTGCTAAACCCAACACTTTTTCAGAGTTGGATACGGCATGCATTCACTCACAGAAAATATGTTACACAGACCAAACCATTTTGTAGTAACAAGAAGAAACCACCTTCAAAGGCTGATTCCACCATAAATGTGGTTATGGATAAAAAAGAAACTTCACATTAGACACAGGATAATAACCCTTTCTCCACCTCACACACACTAGAACAATACGAACCCCCTACACATAGGTATTGTAAAAAGACGGGTCACAAAATTGACCTATGCTTTAAGTAAAAAATAAGTCCTACTGGGACAAGTGAGTGATTTTCCTCAGAATGCTGGCAAGGTTGCTAATTCTCAACATAATGCTCACCTTTTGCCAAATGCGAGTCATTGTCGATGCTTTTAAAAGCTGTTCGGTCATTATGACCACTGTGAGAGAAAAAGGTTTAAAGTGTGTCAAGTAAGGACTACCAAAAACTTAATAAACACATTGAAATTGAGTCAGTTCCTCTTCCAGATCTCCATTTGGCATTTAATTGGTTTGGGAAAGCAACATTTTTTACCACTATAGATTTGAAAGCGGCTTACTACTAAATTTCCTTGTCAAAAGACATCAAACCAATTACTGTTTTTTTTTTTGTTCCACGGAATTTGTATCAGTTTACATGTGTTTCATTTGGTCTTGCCACAGGTGATTAGGTACTTACTAGGCTTTTGGATATGATTTTTCATGATGTAAAATTTCAGTTCATCTATAACTATCTCGATAAAATTACCATATACTTAGTTTTGAAGAACATTTGGATCATCTGAAAGAATTTCTTTTCCCTTTGGAAAAATCAGGTCTGGCTGTTAATGCTTCAAAAGTTAAATTTGCTATCTAATAAATATTTTTCTTAGGACATAACATATCTTCTAGTGGAATCTACATTTACCATGAAAGGAAAAAATCCATTAGGGACTTCCCACCATCACGAGATGTTAAAGGAATAGCTTGATTCATTGGAATGATTCCATTTTTTTTTGGTAAATTTATCCCAAATTTGGCAGAAAAGGCAACACCACTCAACAAGCTATGAAAGAGTCTGTAAAATTTAAGTTGGGAAATGGGCAGCAGAAAGCTTTTAAAACATTAAAAAATGACATTAAGCATCCTCCTGTTCTCTGTATGCTGAATTTTAGCAAGTTATTAATCCTTCAGACTGATGCTTTATGTCAGGCGATAGGCACTGTTTCGGCTGAGGAGATTGATGGTTGTAGCCAACCTATTGCATTACACACCCTTACACTTAAAAAAAATAATTCTTTAACAGTGTATGAATTACAATGTATTGCCATAGTCTTTGGTATAGATAAATATAGACAATATCTGGAACGTGAGAACCAACAATCAAGCTTTGTCATGGCTTTTGGCACATCCACAAAAATGGGGAAAAAATTGGCAGTTGGGTGGTTAAAATTTAATTACTAAAATTAAAAGTGAAACACATCAAGGGAACTCAAAATGTAGTCGCTGATGCTTTATCATAAATGTTCGAAACTACCAATGCGGAACCTGAAGTTCTTCCAAATTGTAATGTTTTGTCAAGTTTTCCATTAGAATTTACCAATATTAAAGAGAAAAAAGAAAAGGACAATAAATCATCAAAAATTTAAAAACAGGTATTGATCAAAAACCATATTTTCTTTCCAAAGGTCTTCTGTGTTTTAGGTCTCATCATAACGGAAACAAATTGTGTTACCTAATCATTCTATTTGATATTTTATTATTTCCATACTTCACCACCTGGCGCTCACCTAGGCACACATTACACTATTCTGCCCATCAGTCCGCATTCCATTTATAAAGGTACGGATACTGACATTTTTGAGTGTGTGAAATGTTGCCAATTATGTGCTCTGATAAAGCCAGCTCGAAACACACATTTAGGTTTTCTTTCATCCGCTGTAGTTGAAAAACCTATGGAAAAACTGTTCATTGACTATGTTGGTTCTTTTCCTAGGAGAAAATAAGATAAAGGCTGTTCAAGGTAAAGTGAGCACTTTTGACAGCCATGTAAAATTTTTACTTTCAGCCCGTTGGTTGCGTAACTTTCTGCGTACCTATTAAAATAAACACTGTCACACGACTTTCAGCCACTGTATACTCATTCATTAACTGTGGTCAACAATTTCCAGGACATAAGAAAATACATTTGATTTAGGTTGTCAACAGAATAGCAGAAAGTTTAAACACTATTATTTTTCCTGTTATAAAAACAATGCCAAGACTTTTTGAATGTTCACCTTTAGTAAATCTTACCGTTGAAATGCTTTTAGATAAAACTGTGTATTTATTCCTTCATACAGAAGATAACATGCTCCAATCAATCATTAAATTAAAACTAGGGATGGGTCGAATAACCAAAAATGTTGATTCCGGTTCCGGTGCCGATTCTACAATTTAAATATCGGTTCCAGTATTCGGTTCTATGTATTTTGAATACTTGCCTTTTGCTTGAAACTTTATTAAACCAATGCAGGTAAAATTCATGAAATGTTTTATTTAACCGTTATATGGAAGAATTGAACAATAACAAAGTGTGAAGATAAGTTTTAATGTATACAGATAAACTTGTTGTATTAAATTTATTTAAGGTTAGTAAATATGTAAAAAATTATAATTTTTTTACATTAATGTGTGGTGATTGTGATATGTTTGGAAAATACTTTAATTAAATAACTCATGGCCCTCAAACCAAAACATTTTGGCGTGCTGTAAGATAAAGTTAACCTACAAAGGTTCCTTAAAAGAAGGTCAACAGCTGTGATGGGCTGGATTTCTTATCTTTTTTTTTGCTTCTTTTATGGTGTCTGGGCGGCCCCCTTTTTTTTTTGCATCTCTTACACAGTGACTCATTGGTTTTTTTTTGCCGTGCTGGAATGCGACACCTCGAAAAAAAAACGTCTCTTCCTCTCTTACTCCACGGCCTACCTACCAAACAAAGAAGGCTTGGAGGAATGTATCGATCGGCTAGCAGTGTTGTTTACGACGGAGGGCTGAGAGTTAAGAGAGAGAGAAGGGAGAGGAGTGTTGATGTAAGATCGAGAGATGAGATAACAGACTAATCCCACACACTTCCCTCCAAACATCACCAAACAGTTTACCACTACCACTCCTTAATTGTTTTTCCCTGTAAAGCACGCACCCCAGAAATTTTTTTCTTTATGTTGGGGAAAAGGGCGCGGTATACATGAGTAAATATCATAGTTATTTTCGTAACAACAGAGTTTTGCCATTGCTGTGTAGAACCAAGAACAGAGTAATTGTTGTTAACCTAAAACCGGTTCCGAGTCAAACCTCGAGAACCGGTATAAATTGGAACCGAAGAACCGAACCGACCCATCCCTAATTAAAACATTTACGAGTAGAATTATATTGCATACATACCTTAAAACTAAGCACAAGTAAACTGTGGCTGTTGCTATTACACTATGACAAAAACAACTGTCATCAACCTCAATAGCAGAACAGAACTGAACCAAATTTTTACAGCATACTTCCACTTTAACATTTGTCACTCAATCCACGTTTAGTGAAAATTTAAATGCCTTCATTATATGAACATTAACTTCACAACAATACTAAAACATAACCTAGCTAATGAAAATATATTTCATGAAACTGCATCTTCACATTTATTGCAGAATCTAATTTTGCCCCAAATGAAGAAGTGGAAGTTAGTATTTAGTGTTTGACATATCAGTTCATAGAAATTGAACTGTTTGGACTGACATTATAAAACTATTTTAACATAATCCTCACACCAAAGAAATAATTCATGTACCGTATAAAATATTTTTTGCCGTTATTGTTTTGAAACGAGTGACATACATACTGAGGTATTAACTCTATGACCGTAAGTTCAGAATCGCCTAAATACTAAATAACACACACATTTATTTAAGCTTTCAGATTTGCAATACATATCACAAATATAACAAAACACACTTATCCAAAGTTTCTTCAAGTTGAGGCATGATGCCTAGTTATACTATTTCTTTTTGTTGTAACTCCGTATCATCACATGTGCGTGTGCGCCCCAGAAGTGATACAAACCCTGAATGGCAGCCACCAAGGACAGTATTCTGTCTCCATAGATAAGGTGGACGCCTGAAGAGCAGAATGTACCTCAAGGAAGAGAATTATATAAATTGCCCCCGCCTAACAAAACCCTGTGAGAAGGGAGACCAGTCAACCATGCCAGCAAAGCTGCCCCTAAGCTCGCGCAGCCGATACCACCTGCACACAAGGAAAATCCTGCTTCCAGCCTCCCCCGAAATATAGCAGCAAGTGCAGCTCCGCCTACGAAGAAAGGAACCACTATGCCGAAGCCGTCCGAAGGAACCAGACACACCCCCTAACCCAGGAGAATAAAGGGCCTTGCATCGCCGCAGAATGGCAGTTGATACCAGCAGCTCGCCTTAGCACCAGTCATGCTAAGGCGAGCTGCTCTGTCTTCTCTCCTCCACCTTGTGAGGAAACACCCAGTTATCACCAGTGACCCAAGCCAAGCATGGACTGCAGCCCAGAAGAGTCATCGTTCCCCCCACACTCAACACTTGCCGTCAACCCCACATCCCATACTCCCCCCTCAAGTTCTTCAGGACAACACAGCTTCAGTTAAGAGTACAGTTGTTCTGATGGTTATCTAATTCATTGCTCTAACTCTGACAGTACACCCTTCAGGCAATGCTCTTCAAGCCGACAGGCCCCATCACCAGTCTTTTGCTTGTACCTTCAATAAGTTAATCAGTGCATTGATTTACAGCAAGAGAGCATGGGTCACCGTGTTCTATTCTGTATGGAATAAAACACGTTCTAGTCTAACCGCCGTCTGTTCCTTCTTGAGTGAACTGTACGTAGTCCTTTCTGGTGTCACCCTGCAAAGGAGAGGCAGGGAACCGCGGTTTGAGAACTGGTTTGCCGAATCTAGAACAGGACTGCGGCCGGTTTGCTTAAAAGTACTTGACATACCTCACCCAACACGCAACCCATTCAACGGCCACCCATACTGTGGATCAGGTGTGCGAAGGTACCTAGTGCGTACCTAAGGTAGAGCCCAGACCACTAGCAAGAGACAAGATGAAGAGGATAGATCACCCTTGTCAGCTATGACTTCAGATGTTGGCTACCTCGATGAGACAATCTAGGGAACCCATCTTCATCAAAATAAACATTGTTTAGGTAATCCCATTTGGCTTAAGGTTTTTTCCCTACTGTCCATCCAGTTGGAATGTAGTATACATAACTTTGGGGGTTAAAATTAAAATTCTTTCTTAAATAAGGCAATGAAGACTGCCAAAAACACCTTTGTATTTTAAATACCCATTTAACAAAGCAAATAGAAAATCAATAATCTCATATTGGTTAACATAACACCGTGCAAGTCACACAACATCAAGTGGGGCAGGGCAGCAACTGTGCCACTATCAAGTGAAGTTACAAAATTGTCATAGTGTAAGTTACTATATATTAAATAAGAAATTATATTTCTAATCATCTCGTAGTTACAAATTGAGCACAGGTATTTTGGTTGTTTATAGTTTATAAAGTTTTCAACATGAATATATTTCCATAGTAATTTCGGTGTTGGCAACGAGAAAATAGCGGATCAGAAAGGCCTATATAGTGTCACCACCCTGAGCTGATTGAAAAGCATGCTACTTCCCCTTGCACGTCTGACGTGAGGGGAAGCGGTTACCTAGTACCAGTGTGATGTCCTTGCAACACTCACTCACTCCCACACGCTCTCACTCTCACTCCTCTGCCCATCTCTCTCTGAGCCACGCAACTTTCTTCCTCCCCTTACACGCCATCGAGAGGGAAAGTTGCTGTCTAGCAAAAAAAGCTGTGTCGTCTCAAGGCCATGCGCTTGCTTCCACACCTTTATATGCCAGCTAAAGTAGAAATTTTATCATGATTATTTGCTGCTCAAAATAGTTGCATCAATCGTCATGGTATTTCAAACAAATTATATGGCTGGAAATGTCACGTAATACATTTTAACAAGGAATAATTAATTACTTTTTCAAAGATGTTTTCTTTTATTATTAAAGGTATTTTTTCACTAAGTTGGCGTTTAATCGTATTTGGCGTAAAAAAGATTTTAAAACAAAATTGTATTTGCAATCAATGGACAACATCCTCGTGAATAAAATTATATGTACAAAAACATATGCCTAACATCCCCTTGTTGCGAAAAATTGTTTGAACATCGAGTGACTTGTATTACCAAGCATAAAGTTCATTTCCAGTAAACTCTTGCTGGAAGATCGGAGGATTTATATTCTTTTATCTCAATACAAAAACCCTTTTATAAATAATCTGATATCCTGTATGTGCCTATTTGACACCTTTTGTTGTCTAATAATGTATAAGCACCGCGCCCGAGTGAAGCATAACTCACGTAAGGCGTAAGTGTGTAGGAAAATCAAAGGGCATGGTTTTGAAAGATTAATAATTGAAGACTTTAAATAAATGCATTTTAAACGCCTTTTTAAATTCCTCTGCCTCAAAAACACAAAGTGAAATATTAATTACTTTTAACTACACATTTGCCATGCGAGCACGGCATCACCAGCATAAGTGTAGATTGATGTAGCTAATGCATCTTGGATTGCGTAAGCTTCGGTTGTCCTCGGTGGTACTCTAAAGAGTTCGTGTCCTCCTCTTAAACGACTGGCAGGGAGGGAGCTAAATGCCTTGCAACCAGCATGACATCATGCACCCTCCTTCTGGCTGCCAACTGGTTTGGAAGGGGAGGGGTAGATTGTATAGTTCTGATCTTCATCGAACTATCAAGCACCCGTGTCGCAGAGTCTAACGCCTCCTTGGCTGCCATCAACGGGAAACATCCTCGAAAATGTAAGTATCCATGATCGACGTCAGGCTGCGTAACTCGGTTACATCCTCCACTCTGGAAGGAACACCAGCGACCCGCAACTGCATGCGAAGAAGTCCCACAGAAAATGGTGGCCAGCCCTCACTGCAGAACCGAGCCTCCAGGCAGGAATACTCCACCACAGCAGATCAAAACATATCTTCCAGGGTCTCAACACAACAAAAGAGAAGATCGCAGAAACAAAATCATTCCAAAACACCATATGAAAACTAAAACACACTCATGGGGTCACCTCACAAATCTCCTTTTCAAAATTATTGTATTTTAAAATCTTATGCACATAGTAATTTAACCCTTCCAACACCTTAAACATAATTAAAAAAAGACACATGGGACACACTGTTAAAAAAATAAAATTTAATCACAAAAAAGACATCATAGTATTTGCGATAAATCTAAAAATAATGCAAATTTTAGCATTTTAGTTTGTGTAAAGCGATTTTTCCAGTTTTACTTCAATTAAAGCTATTTTTAAAATTTACACCAACCTTTACTTGCAACTAAACCAATATTGACGGAATAAGTGTTACAAAATGATCTTTTTTGTTGCTTTGCTAACTAAATATGGAAAAAAAAAAAAAATGCACACTGACACGCAATGAATGTTTATATCACGTTTCGTGATTAAGGTTAGGAGTACTTGTCATACTGTTTACCAAACACCCGCAGTATGATAGTAGCAGGAATTATTACAAAGCCTTGACAACCATAGAATACACGCGGCTAGAGAATATTTCTCAGCAAATAAGAACATAAATTAGTGCACGAGTTAAGATGAAAATTTAGCAAATGCTGTAACGTGAATTTTCACATAAAAAAAGAAAAATTACGATTTTTGAGAATTTCATGGAGGAATGTTTTTTGTCACATAGTTGCTTCTTACTACATATTTTATGTATTTTTGCATGTTCGAATATGAATGCATGCAGAGTTGGCCAGTAGATTTCTTTGATTTATCACCAAAAGCTAAAACATTTTACTTTCCATAACGTGTCTTTACGGCCATAAATATCATGAGCGCAAGTGATGATGCGTCACTTTGAATGAACATTCTAGTGCACGGTCCTGCAAAAGTTTTTTTGCTCACTAGGAAACCCCGCCGTTTTAGTGTTCACGTCTACCAAGCACCACGTTGTTTATGGAATTTGCGCCAACTAGCTCACTGAGTTTGTTTACATTCGTAGGATCGTCACGTTTTATCAAACAATTATTTATTTTTTACAAAGTGGCGTGGAGGTAAAAATGTGTTTATATGCATTTCCTTATGTAGAATATATTTGTAAATTGAATTATAATGTATTTTTATCTTGTATTCTTCCAGCTAACTGCATTTTTCATACATATTCTCTGTAAATATGTGCGGTAAAAGAATATTCGTTTTGAACAAACAAAAGTTTTGTCAGCGGGCCTACAGAAAAAAATCTGTCGTTGAAAGTTATAGTTCAAAAACATAAAGGTAAATTTCTATAATTTTTTTTTTCTGTTCGTACAAGGCACTTTTAGTAATTTTATAATTGTGTATAAATTGTTTACATTATTCTCCTCATGAAACAATATGCCCTTGCCAGTGCATTGTGACCGTTGTTCAAGGTGTCAGACACAATACAAAATACACATCCTGTATACCCAGCTATATCATCTTATATAAAAAATATTAATATATCTGTGGAACCACTATCATTATATTTTCCACAATATTTCTTAACATGACTGACACTGACTTTAAACTGTCTGTTGGGAGATTGGGAATATTCTACTCACAATGTCACAGGCGTGAAAAAATGACATCTTAAAACTGACCACTCCACTGAGGAGCTAGCTTAGCACTAAAATAATCCACTTTAGAAATAAAAAAATTGTTTATACCAAGACTAAGCCTCCCATGTTTAAACTCACATTCTTATGTTGGCTGTTAATATGATTTTCCATTTTTTTATGATACTCAGCATGATTCTAAGTTACCTCTTCCCAAACCTTGACTAAATCATTATTTTTCACAGTCTCCCAGCACAAAGATTGTAGAGGCTAAGCATTAATCAATGGATGCAATAACCTCCATGCCAAGAATAATTCAGCTGGAGTATGCTTGGTGGCATTACTGACAACATTATTAAAAAATAGCATAAGGCTATAGAGATTTCGTCCCTGCCTCTTTGGGTATCCATCTGAAAACTTCTCAGGGTAATCTTTATGTTACAATTGAAACATTCCACTAGTTTTGATTGTGGATAATATAGCGAGGTCTGAACTATCTTAACACCTCAAAAAAACATTTGGTCTCTGAATTCACTGGAAAGGAAATAACTGGCATTGTCAGTAACAGCTACTACAGGAGAAAAAAAAAAAAAAAAAAAAAAAAAAAATTAACGTTACAAAATTACCTTACAAATTTCTACAGATTTTATGGTATCGAGGGGAAGAAAAAAACTAATTTACTAAAACTATCTATTGCAACAGAAACATAATGTAACCAGAGGAACTGCAAGGCAGGGGACCCATCACATCAAAATACAAGGTAAGTAGCCACTGTACTAGAATATTTTCCTTCTACTGGTTGATTTTTGGATTTCACCTGCTGAAAGGCCGGACCATTTTTACCCAATTTTCAACTTCTTTACAAAAACGAGGCCATGAAAACACTTCATAAATACGAGCAATGGTCTTCTCTCTCCCCACACGTCCACCATAAAAAAATTCATGGTAATATGAAAAAATTATAGGCTGCAACTCCACGGGAACAAAAATTCTAAATTTACCTTTCCTGAACCATTCTCCTAAATATCCTTTATACATGGCATACCCAGAAACCCCCTTTTGAATATCTGCCATCAGGTCTTGACATTCCCGATCATTGGTCTGTTTGTTGTTCTTTAAGATCAACAAATATTTTAAAGAAATTTTGTAAGGTGTATATCCATTCCTCGCTTTCCGTTGCCTCCTCCTGTAAACCATTCCCAGAGCCAGTTTCTCTAACAATACATGCTGATTCCATCTGTACCACGTCAAATTCCTCATCACAAAACATATGTGACAACGCATCTGCCACGACATTATTGTTAACCTTAATGTGATGAATCTCATACTTAAAATGGGCCAAACGAATAAGCCATATAGCTAACCGTCCTGCAGGTTATTTTGAGGACAAAAGCCAACATAAGAGCCTAATTGTCTATATACAGCTCGAAAGGAAGTGTTCTTAATACAGTGAAACATCATTGTTGAGTTTCCGTTTATGTCAATTTCCTGTATAAGTAGAATTTTTTTGGATGGTCCCAACACATATCCTATATAAACAATGTTAAAAAACCAGCATGCTAAGACTCTTAAATCATTCATTTACCCGCATCCATATATCAGATATTCTGTCCAAAAACCAAAATATATTCTGAACAATCCTTTATCTGTGAAATAACTATCTTAAAACTGGTACTACCAAAATTTAGTAGCGCCAAGAGCAGGTAAACACACACACCCTTACCTCAAATGCTAGTGTACACAACTAGTTGTCGTGAAACGTTGCAATTGTTAACAACTACGTAATTTATTATTGATAATTCAATCACTATTTGTTTTAAACTAGTCACGTCGAAAAACAGGTAAAACATAATAATTGCAGGTACTTCTTTGTTTCAAGTCAGCACACCAAAATTTTCGTAAATAAAACACGTATGTATAATGGATGTGGTACGGACCAGAACCAAACATTAATAATGGATGGAACGGATTTGAAATTTACTCTGGTTCCACAAAGGAAATGTAATAATTTTTAGGTCAGTATGGTAAATAACAATGTAAATTACAAGCATTAAAGGGGCACAGTATGTTTTCACGGACTAATTCCATTAAGATAAAATTACGCAAGTAGGAATTTTTTTTTAAGAGTAATGCAATGATATCAACTGTCACACAAGATGGCGAGTGTTGTCAACTCAGCAGACTTTCTGTTTAATTTGGCAAAATTTAAAAACATTTAGCGATCAAATATACATTTTAGCGGGCAACAGAATTTTTAGCGGAGTAAAATATAATTTTGAAAAATCTGATTTTTACATGTCAAACTTAAAAAATTGTCTTAAATTTGCCTCCAAAATATAACATGCAGCATTATTATGATGAAACTACGTACTTTATTACTGTACTTTAAATTAAAATTTTTTTTAGCACTTCTGTATTTTTAAATTATTGTTTTTAATAAATTTTGTTTGATTATTGCCACTTTTTGTCGATTTGGCAGAAATGTAGTTAATTTTATGTTAACATTCTGCGAATTTTCGAAATTGGAGTTGGTAACACTAGTTCTCTTGCTGTTAGTTTCCGTTACTGTTTGTTTATGTTGTATTCTTATGTGGTAAAATTAACAGTTGTGTCAAAAGTGGTACTAACAAGTTTAAATTTATTTTATGTTAAATGTGGTGGATGAAATGTCGTAACCTAAGAAAGAAGTCAAAACACTAGAAGAACATCTTAAAATTATTGAGGAAGTGGAAAAAAATCCATGTGAAAAACGTGTTGATGTGGCCAAGCGCCTCGGACTTCCACCATCTACATTGAACACAATAATTTCTAGTAAAGACTATATCGCCAAAAAGCAAGCATATTTGAACAAAATTTGAAGACATGCAAAACTTTTAGAGAATCAACATTTAGGGAGTTGGAGAATGTTCTTTTTATGTGGTACCAGCAAATTCAAGCATAGAATATTCCGGTTGATGGCACTAATCAGGGAGAAAACCAAGCAAATAGCTCTTCGCCTTGAAATAGAAAATTTCACGCATCCAACGGCTGGATTTCGAGGTTCAAAGACCGCCATGGCTTGGTATATAAGAAGTTGTGTGGAGAAAGTGCTTCAGTGAATGAAGAAACTTCAAAACAGTTGCTAGAGAAGGTATCCAAGCTGACAGAGAAGGTTACGAGCCATGTGACATTTACAACGCTGATGAAACCAGCTTGTTCTACAACTGTTTACATGACAGAACTATCCCTGAAAGGCGAAAATTGCCATGGTGGAATAAACGCAAAGGAGCGTATCACTTGTTTTGAGGAGCGTATCACTTGTTTTGTTGTGTGCCAACAGTGACGGAAGTGATCAACTTAAACAGTCATTGGAAAGTCTTTAAAACCTAGGTGTTTTAAAAATATTAAAACTCTGCCAGTAAAGTACCATGCAAATAAAAAGGCATGGATGACAACTGAAATTTTTTGTGCATTTCTGCACTCACTTGACTGTGCAATAGGTGCTCGCTGCCTAAAAATCCTACTGTTTGTGGATATTGTGCTGCGCATCCTCAAGACACATAATCTCTAAAAAATGTGAAAGTGATTTTTTACCCGCCTAACTGCACTAGTGTGTTGCAGCTATTAGATATGGGGGTTATCCAGTGCTTCAAGTATGAATACAGAAATATTCTTGTGCGAAAAGCTATTTGCCTGCTGGATTCGCAGAAGGGTGACAAGAATGCAGCACTTAAAATAAATCTACTTCAAGCCATCCACTACACTGCAGCATCAAGGCAGAAGATAACAACTGCAACAATTGCCAATTGTTTCAGCAAGTGTGGGATTGGTCAAGAGATAACAGCACACTAAAGTTGTCGCAGATGATGAAACCAACTTTCAAGCAGACTGGAAAAAGTTGAATGAGCCGGTCGACTTTGATGCATATGTAAGTTGTGACGGTGAACTCGCCACGTGTGGTGTCCAGACTGTTGACGAATTGTGTGCTGAAGTTCAAACTCCAGAAAGCAGTGAAGAAGAAGCAGAAGATACACAGGTTTCGGAGGAATCCGTGCCATCATTTTCAGAAGCATGTGATACTTTTGAAAAGGTTAAAGCATTCTGCTACGCTCAAAAACTTGACAATGTAGATGAGGCAAACATTTTTTAAATGGAGGATTCATTGTAGCACATGAAATGTAATGCCGAGACAAAGCAATTGTCAATTAAGGACTTAATCAAGAAGAAATAATTAAGTGTTTTGAAAGAAATATAAAGTATGATATAATTTTCATTCCGTTTGATTTAAAAGTGTAAGAGTGCAGGTAGTTATTTACTTGTATAGAGTCGTTAATTATTTTTTGTCTTAATCTAGCTCCAATATTTTAATAGTATGCTTGCCAATCTCAAGGAAATTTTGAAAATAAATGCCAGGAATATTTAATATTTAAAAGATATTATTCTTCTCTTCCTGCAAAACACTGGACACCACTGCAAATGAGGCTTTAACATTGGTGAGTGACGCATTAAGTGCATTTCAATACGTATTTTATAATACAATATATACTTGTATTGTATGATTAAGATATGCTTTTTCATACAGTATTTAAGATATGCCCACTATTAATTACAGGCAATCAACTCAATATACCTAAGGATGAAAGTGGCCCACATGTTGAGTTTTCCTGCGTGCTGAGTTTTTGTCAGTAGGTCCCATGGAAAACAAATAATAGAGGTTTCACTGTAATTGGAAAAGCGTTCTATTCCCCAAATACGTGCCAAACACTCCTTTTCAAAAACAGCGTACTTTCGTTCAGCAGAGGTGAAATGTTTACTGGCAAAAGCTATCAACATAAAAGACCCATTTTTCTTCTGACTTAATACAACCCAAATTGCTAGCGTACTAGCATCACAATGCAAAAAAAATTTCTCGTTAAAGTCAGGCAAGTGTAGCATGGGAGGATTAGTAATTTTTTCTTCAAGAATCTGGGAAGCAGCCTGTTGTTTAGATCCCCACTTTAACTCTACGTTTTTACATTTCAACATATTTAACGGTTCTTCAGAAATACTGGAAAAATCTGTAATTAATTTACTGTAACAAGAGACATACCCAGTAATCGTTTTACACCCATAATGTTTTTAGGTATAGGAAAGTTTACAACTACCTTAATTTTCTCAGAATCGGTGTGTAACGTTCCCTGTGAAATTATGAAACCTAAATATCTGACATGTTTTTCGGCCCAGCTGATCTTATCTGGATTAATAGTTAGCCCAGCTTCCCTCAAAGCTTGAAGCACTTGTTTAATGTGGCTTATGTGATCTTCAAATATATTGTTGTAAATGCACACATCATTGATGTAAGTAAAAACGAAATCATGCATAAATCTGCCTACAACGTAAAACTACCGCCTACTCGTCGCTTGAGGTCATCAGTTTATACCTAAAGGGAGTCTGGTCCACTGAAGCAACCCTCAGGGGGTGCAGAATGCTAACAGCTCACTTACTACATCGCCTCAATTTATTGGTAATAACATTTGAAAACTCTTCATGTACACTCTGTATTGCCAGCAATTGCGCTTCCTCCTTTTCGACAGAATGTCTTTTCTTGACATAAATTGGCTTAGTTTCTAAAACAGGAGCCTCCGGAGAAAATCCAAATTTCAAACATTTATTATGTAAATCTACACAACACTGTGTCTTGGCCAAAAACTCTACCCCCAACAATTACTGAATATGGCAATGTATCCAAAATTCTAAATTGAACTTTCCACAAAAAGGACGCAAATGTAATTTTAACAGTGGCAACGGCCATAGACGTAACAATACCTCCGTATGCCATTGAAAATGCAGTTTTACAAACTTTTTATATTTGGATAGCGGCAACAGGATTACCATGCATCAGCCGGTTACAACAATACCGGCTCATTAAAGATGTCAACGTGCCTGAATCAATAAGTGCGGAAACTGTAATATTCCCAATCACTAAAGGCACAAAAAGTAAACTAGATTGTTTTAAATGTGCAACATTCATCTTCCCAACCCCAGAAGGCCTTTTCATAAACGCATAGTGTCTCTTTACATGACCTTCATTACCACAAAAAAAAAAAAATCATCCGACAGCGCATGCCCAGTTGACCGCCTCTCTGTTCTAGCTCGCCTACGTCACTGCTCATCGCACCTGTCACTTCCATGTTGGTTTTTATCCAACGGATCAATACCCCGAGTCTTTTCCTTTTTTGGGGGAATCGTTCATGACCTTGGCACTGCTTGCAGCTGTTTCATGGTCATTTTCCCTGCTCTTGTCATTGCAAAATTTACAGTCTTTAAAAAAACATTTGTCACTAGCATGATTAGTGCGCTTACACTATTTGCACTCAGTTTTAACTTTTATGTCTTTTATGCCCAGTTTATAGCTACAATCCCCAATAGTTAATTCCGCCTCAATAACTAACTGCAAATGTACAGGTTTTGTGGCAGGTTTGCTAACAAACGCAAAATATTTGTGAAGCTCTGGTAACAAATTGAAAAGATGATTTGTAATAAATATGTCTCATCACAGGGCAACCCCAAAATGTCTACCCAGCGTATTACCTCATGTACAAACTCTTGCATGGATTCACCAAACATCTGACTACGCTCTAAAATTTTCATTTCATACTTGGCAATCGCTACTGGCAACCCTACCAATTTTTAACAGTTCATCACAAAAGCATATAAATTCCTACTTTTGCGAAATAGCCTGGCTGACTACACTGTGTTAACTAGCAGGTACCCAAGTAATATTACAGAATACACTACAGTGACTATACGTTGACACAACACTAACTACTAGGATTTTCTAAGCCAAAACCGGTGGGAAATTTTTGAGGACTTTAAAAAACTGAAAGGACTCACCCAAATCATCAGCACCGACGCCATATTTATGCACAAGCCCTCTAACTTATTGCCTCAAAACTTTGATGCCGTCCTCCGACAAAAACGCCACGCCCGCATCTTTAAGTAGAGCCAGAAATGACTCCTTCAATAGCTGTTGCACCCAAGCAGTATGCACGTCACCTGTAGCATACATCTCTGAATGAAGGTTTTGCTTATAAAAGTTTGTAAAAGACAAATTGTGAAATTTATTAAGTTTTTTTTTTAAATTGGCTTACACAGTCACCCAAAATAAACCTCCAATCATGACAGCCATAACAGCAGAGTGGCGCAGAGAGTATATAATGCAACACAGGGTTCTTAATGACTACCAGACCACTCTGTCACATGTATAAAACTCGCCCCCAACTCCACAACAATGTCATCCAAGATGAACATACGTCAGAGGCGAATAAGAATGATAGCAAAAGGTGGATCAGTAGCAGCCTTATGATATTCAGTTTAAGAGGGTGACTGTAGAATATAAAAAAAATTAATTTCCTTATTTACTTTTAATTACCGGGCAATTCTCCTCTTTTTTGTTTTCCTTCACCCCAAGAAAAATACCAAAAATTTTCAAAATCAAATAACTGTACAAAATTTATGCAAAAATTACATTAAAATATTTAAGGAATATAATTACCCAAATTACTTTAAAAAAATAAAATCTAGGGTTTATAATAGAAATGTGCCATTACAAAACTATATAGTCACAGAAATATATATAATTACTTAACTGGCACCAATTTTCACCAAATTACAATTTACTATATTCCCAAATTTACATGTCTCAAGTGAGACAAAAGCCCCTAGGTGTAACCTTCCATAAGTGTCCGCTGTCGCTTAGTTTGCCAGGGTTTTTATAGTGAAGTTTTCGCAACCGTTGTCTACCCCAAAGCTGTGGAGAACATCCTCGAAACGGAAGGAGATCTTCATCCAATTCAATTCAAAGGTGGTGCTAGCAGATCTTCATCCAATGCAATTCAAAGGCGGTGCTACCAGATTTTCATCCAATCCAATTCAAAGGCGGTGCTACCAGATCTTCATTCAATCCAGTGCTGACGTCGCAAGGCGACCGGTTCTCAGTTGCCTCAGCCACCGCTACGTGGAAGGAAATGCCGCACGCTCAGTATAGTTCCGACTATCGAAACTTCTTCGAAAACCTAAGTACTCATGTTTGACATGAGTCTGTGTAACTCCATTACAACACAATTTTGTAATGTTATACACAGAGGTGACAAAAGTCATGGGATAGCAATATGCAAATATACAGATGGTAGTAGTATCACGTACAAAATGTACAAATGGGCAGTGCATTGGTTGGGCTTTCATTTGTAGTCAAGTGATTCATGTGAAAAGGTTTCTGGCGTGATTATGGCTGCACGACAGGAATTAACAGACTTTGAACGCGGAATGGTAGTTGGAGCTAGACGCATGGGACATTCAATTTTGGAAATGGTTAGGAAAGTCAACATTCCGAGATCCACAGTGTCAAGAGTGTGCCGAGAATACCTAATTTCAGGCATAACCTCCCACCATGGACAACGTAGTGGCTGACCGCCTGCACTTAATGACTGAGACCAACGACATGTGCGCAGAATGGTCAGTGATAACAGACAAGCAAAACACTGCGTGAAATAACAACAGGAATCAATGTGGGACGTACGACGGATGTGTCCGTTAGGACAGTGCGGCGAACTTTGGCTGTACTGGGCTATGCCAGCAGAAGACCGACTCGAGTGCCTTTACTAACAGCACGACATCGCCTGCAGCGCCTCTCCTGGGCTCGTTACCATATCGGTTGGACCCTAGACGACTGGAAAACCGTGGTTTGGTCAGATGAGTCCCGATTTCAGTTGGTAAGCGCTGATGGTAGGGTTTGAGTGTGGCGCAGACCCCACGAATCCATTGACCCAAGTTGTCAACAAAGAACTGTGCAAGCTGGTGGTGGCTCCATAATGGTGTGGGCTGTTTTTAAATGGAATGGACTGGGTCCTCTGGTCCAACTGAACCGATCATTGACTGGAAAGGGTTATGTTCAGCTACTTGGAGACCACTTGCAGCCATTCATGGACTTCATGTACCCAAACAACGATGGAATTTTTATGGATGACAATGCGCCATGTCACCGGGCCACAACTGTTCCCGATTGGTTTGAAGAACATTCTGGACAATTCCAGCGAATGATTTGGCAACAAAGATTGCCCGACATGAATCCCATCGAACATTTATGGGACATAATCGAGAAGTCAGTTCATGCACAAACTCCTGCACCGGCAACACTTTCGCAATTATGGACATCTATAGAGGCAGCATGGCTCAATATTTCTGCCGGGGACTTCCAGCGACTTGTTGAGTCCATGTCACGTCGAGTTGCTGCACTTCGCCGGGCAAAAGGAGGTCCGACACGATATTAGGAGGTATCCCATGACTTTTGTTGCCTTAGTGTATACATTTTTTAATGAGTTGTGGCGAAATGATTTTAAATGTATTACTTAGAGTAATACTAATATAGTAATACTTTTATTAAAATACCATTTTTATTGAGTTTATTAGTTAAACTTTATTCACAGATTATTTACAGCTCTCATTATACTCAACATGAAGTCTAATAAGGTCAGAAGTTTTATTTTATTGATGTACATGTCTGAGCCCTCATCTACTGGATTCCCGCATGTACGGGAATTTTTTTACAGTCCCCTGAAAAACGGTAGATAGGGAGTCCACTGTAGTATGTGAAATTTCAAGAATTTTTGGGACAAGAAACTATGTAGAAAGACAGCAGAAAGCAATAACAGACAAGACCACTTCACTCAGAACATGTATAAAAACAGTTTATTACGTTAATGAATACTTTATTTCAAACATCACAAACAAACATTTAAAATCATGTTAGTCGTAAACTGCTGTGTTGTTGACGCACAAGCGCGGACAAAAAAAAAAAAAAAACAANAACATTGCATTAGCCAGATGATGACATGAAAGAGCTAGAAACATGGATTGTGTTACAATCAAGCCAAATTTTATTCTTATTTGCAACCACCAAACAGAAACTGAATTGTAGATGATGAAAATATTTAACTTTACGACTAGTAAGACGTTAAAACATAGAACTACTTCTCGTAGTTCGCTGCTAACTTAACAGAGTACTGCGGTAATTGTTCTCGTCCAAATATATGCAGTTACATACAGTGATATTTTTCATAGGTTGTTTTCAAGAGTGTTCATTTTATTGTGAACCACCTATAATAATATGCTGTTAGCATGTGTTGATGCCTTCATTATGTTTGTGTGGTTGATCTCACTTAGGAAATCTGATGCTATGTCCACTATCGGTGTTCTTCAAGAACACATTTTTCAGAATTTTGGTATGCCTTCATCCATTGTGTCTGATAATGGTTCTCAATTTAGGTATAATATTTTCAGGAATGTGTGTTTTGCTCATTGCATGTGTCGCATAACTTTATCCGCATACAATCCTCTGCCTTCACATAGTGTGTTTCAATCAAAACCTTCATTCTGCACTTATTGCTTTCCATGTGATAGACTAAATGATTTGGGATAAAAATCTCACTTTGCTTCAAATGGCTTTCAATTATGTTGCACATGAATCTCATAACACCAGGACATTTAATCTGATGTTTACCTTTGTGCCAAACAACCCTTTATCAAATCTATGGCATTTGAACAACTTGTTATTGAACGATCCCCAAAGATGTTCATGAAGTTTGGGCACCTGCCCTCAAGAATTTAAGCAGACACATTTCAAGAGCTATGGCAGATATAATAAAGATAGTATTAATAATCATTTTGCATAGGCGTCTTTGTGTTTTAAAAAGCACTCCCTGTCAGCAGAACAGTTGACAAAGAAATCGCAAAAATTTCTTACAGTTGGACGGGTCCGTGACAGATCCAACATTTCTTGATGCCAGTCACCACTGTTAAGTCTGATCCAAGTTCAGGAGCCTATATTACAAGAGCTCATATGTCTCATCTGAAAAGATTTCATTCTTCAAAATTACAAAATTTGTTGCACTGTTTAGGAGCTGCAGACCCTAGATGTGCATTTGTTTATTTGGTTGGCCAACCACAAAATAAATCATTAACCATTTTGTTTAAAGTAATTGTTTGTTTGATCCTGACTTTGTCTTGAGATAGTGGACTAATCACTTATCAATACAAGTCGTTTTAGGATACATTGTTTGATATCTCACCCTTTCAAAAAAAATCCATGGTACTAAGTTGATTCTGGTTTAAATTTAATCAATGTACTTTGTATTTTAAATACAGATTGTTTGGTTGTAATGTATGTAATGAGTTTTGTTTGATGTATTTTCAATGTTAGTTCAACTGCGTGACAATTTTAATTGAATATTTTTGTGTATTTTGTTATTATTTGGGGAATTGGACTAGTTAGGTTCAAGGTTAATCATTAATCTTTTAGAGATGCGACATATGGTTCTTTATTGGTTCTTCTGCTTATTTGTTCGATAATTTTGAAATAATAGGATATTTGGCATTTGATTGTATCTTACTACAATGGTATTGTTTTATTTAGATAACGTAATAAACTTTAAGATATGGTGGGCATAGGCTACTTGGCTACTGATTACATCATAAAAAGTAGACAGAATGCACTAGTACTCACAGGGCGGTACTCCTAGATAGACACACACAAATAAAAGTCAGATGAACACATTTTCCACATGGATGTTTGATTGCGCAACGTTTCGCTGGCTAGGCCAGCTTCATCAAGCAGCGAGCGGTGGCACCCTCAGAGAGGCACACATTGCTTGATTTTGGCTTGCATTCAGTGTCAGAGCCTGCTTACAATAAATAATGTACGGTACTTTGCGATGCTATATTCTTTATTTTCACAAATTGAGGTGAAATGATTTTGATGTATTATTTACAGTAATACTAATATAGTAATATTATTTAAAAAATTCCCATTTTTATTGAGTATCCGTTATACACAAAATGAAGTTTAAAAAGGTTAGAAGTTGTATTTCATTGCTGTACATGTCTGATGGATGTATGGAAATTTGACAATTCCCTGAAAAATGGTAGATTTAGTCTATTCTAATTTCTTTGGAATCAAACCTTTGAAAAATCACCCCATGCATGATGTGTTTAGATTTTTCCTAAATATGCCATGAATAAGAAGTGTTCTTATGTTAACATAAAAGTACCTTATATTTGGTTAAATTGAATTTCTATTCATATTTTATCTATAAATTATAAAATTTCATTAATAATTAATACAAATAAAAACAGGGAAAAATTATGTGTGTTGGTAATGTCAAGTAAGAAATATTTCTTATGCAACACAATATTATTAAACTGAGTGCACACGAATGCAGTGCGTTTTCACTTTGGTGTAATTCCCTAGACTTGGTTAAGCTTTGTTTGCATGAGGTGGAGGTAAGTTGGAGGTAACCATAAATGGACTACAGAGAGTCCACTGTACTACATTACACAGTTTCATGCACGTTCCCAGTTAAGTTAACCAATTAATAAAAATAGTTTTTAGCACTTGACGTATTGCAAGTATAATGTTTAAATGTACGGCCCTTGAAGATAGAATTTCTTGTTTTATACATATTAAAGTAATGAATTTGCATATTAAACCTATTTACATTCCTAGCAATTCCAAGGTTTCACTCGGATGGCACATGGATAAAGTGATAAGGCCCAAACAATGTTAATTTTACATGCTGCATAAGGATAAAAATGAGGGTTAGGAAAACGTACGAAGCAGGACTTTCAAAAGTGCTCAGTTTATCATCAACAACCAATAGCTGCATATAGTTTAACATAAACTGACTGTAGTATAACAATGAGATTAGCAGCAGATCATACAAAGTAATTATGTGTTTAAACGCCTTTATAAAAGTGTAATGTTCAACACCTGAGGACACTGAAATCAGTTCCTACTTATTTTACTTGTTCATTTATATTTGGAATGGAGTGCCTTCAAACGGTTCAAGCTTTAATAAGAAGGCACACCAGTCAACTGCAATAAAACACATACGGAACATATCAAATATGCAAGTACAGTATACAAAACAAACACAAACACTACGATAATTTGCTGCATTTGTATGAAGGAAACCAACACACATAGAAGGGTTTCCCAGAACCCACCCCCACAACTCTATCTGTTGTTTGGTATGACTATGCGGGTTGTGCCCAACGACCTTGATGTGTCTCCAACTAAGTACTATGAACATTTATCTTCAAATGTGGAGGAAGGTTGCAAAGTGGACAGAAAGAAGAAATTAAACATTCTACTGTGCCACTAAGAGAGGCACTGGATGAAAAATGCTATGACTATTTTCATGGCTCCAGTTGTACAGACTCAAGAACATTACTTATTTAATTATTTTGACACTATTCAAATTCCTATAAAAATTATGTTACCTCAACATTCACATCTGTTTAACATTAATCATACTTAACTACAAAAGTGTAAAAATCTCAGTGTACTATGTTGACCTCTTTAAATTTCACTTTAGGGAAACACCACTAAATCCAAAAGATAAAATGTTATTATATAGGTAGTAAATAATTTAAAAGCACGGATATACTTACGCAAAGGAACTTGGTGAGCAAATCTATGCCATCGGCGTCAAGACGAGGAGCCCTCGTCAACAACGGCTCTGGACTGACAAAAGGTAACATGTAGGCGGACGCGGCACCTCCCCACAAGTCTTGCGAGGGCGTGCCGAGCGCCCGGAATATCAGACGCAGCTCCTCTTCGACAGTGGAGCCCGGGAACAACGGGCGCCCACACACCATCTCGTAAAAGATGCACCCCACTCCCCTGCAAAGCCCATGTATCATTAACCATATTCCACTGATTGCTTCAACACAGGACTACCTCTTAAAAATAACACTCCCACTTTCTTTTACTTTCATTTAAAAAAAAAAATATTAATTAACCCACCAGATTAAAAATAATATTTGAGTGGATAAAAATAGAGACATTAAAGAGGGAGCAGAGGGATGAAAGGGTAAAGCTGTAAATAAGATCAAATAGAAATAAATTACATGTGTAAATATTCAAATGAAATCCAAAGTATGCATATTGTTGGGTGTAATTAGCATATCACTTTAAATATGGGAGTCTTCAAACTACAAGGCTGAAAGAAAATTCAGAATTATATCATTCTTTAAATTTTCTTGGTCACCAAGCTCAGGCCCGGACATACGAGACCCAGGGCCCAAAGGCACTTAAAAGGGTTGATTGAGCAAAAAACAAACTTTACGTTTATTTTTTATTTATGTTGCGACGCTAGCGCCTGTTACACTAGTCGTCTTCCCCAGTTTCAACTCTGGACGGTGGTATACTCTAAGCTCGGCTCCCCTCCCTTTTCACTCCCCCTCCATTTCCCCTCCTCTTGTGCATCATAATGTTTTATGATCTGAGCAGTTTATTTACGTTGTTGCACACCTTACTCCTATGCCTATTCTACGCCCGGTCGTCACCTGAACGTGTAACTGAAGAGCTGTTATAGTCTGGATTGTCAATTTGTCGTCCTACGGACGTATTGCCGTGATGAGGTACTTTGTATTTTATTTCGTCGCCTGAGCTACTGAGAGTTTGAGCAATTCAAAACTGTGAGTCTTAAAGACTCTTGAGTTTGTATGTTAGCTGGGCCTTTTTAAATGTTTTGTGTGGCGTAGATGTGTTTTCTTGGGTATGTTGTAAGGTTAGTGTTTTTACAAAATTGTGGTCTCAGTGGCTAGTCTAAATTTGGTTTTGGCTTTAACTAAAACCTAGCATTGCTGTGTGTTTCCTGTTTTAACATGTTGTGTTAATATTGTTTGCTGCCCCAGAATTCTCATTTTCTTTCAAATGCTTTGTGTTCACGACTCTCACGTTGGACGTAGTCTAATTTTTTAACTGTGCTTGTTCATTAACATTTTTAATTTGGCTGGAGCTTTTGACTGGTCACTTGTCTGCCTCTGCCGAACTTCATATTTTATGTAGCATTTTTTGCAATATTTTAACGTGTTAGTTTTATATAGATGAGTCTTTACTGGGCTATCAAACCTGCCCTCCTTTTTTAATTGCTCCTTTTCACAGTCTAGTCAAATAAAATACTTTCATTGTAATCTACAAATTATAATTGTTTTATATAATCATTAATCATTTGGTAATCTGGAATGAAATTGCTATGGTGATCTTTTGTATTTTTAATTGGCAAGTTGCTTGTTATAAAATCTAGGGTGCTACTTTGTCAATGTGTATATATATATATATATATATAAACTGAAATTTCTTCCTATATTATTTGTACTTCGCCAAACAGTAACAAACTTGCAGAAACAGTAACAAACTTGCAGATAAAGACTTAGAAATGAAAAAGACAAGTACCAACTTATTTTTACACATTACAACTTTGGCATTTACACGTAAGTATAAGATTACATTGCCAAATGACTAACTTCCTTCTCTGCAAAGGAATGGATGACCTCGGTATTGCCCACAGACTTCATTTTTTGGGCTCTATTTACAGCACAGAGAGTGAATTAAGCCTGTACATTTCTGTGGTAGATCTGAAATAATTCGTAACTCTCTTTAGCATGGAAAACGACCATTCTGCATAACAGCTTGACCTTTGTGTACACAACAGCAACCAGAGCATGATTCCGAAATTTGGATAAATGTCCAAAAATCCTTTTTCCAGGATGAACATTTATAGATCCAGTGACGATAATCTGTTTCTCCTGGTAGCCTCAGTGGACAACAAATGAGCTCATAGGTGCACAAACTTGTTTTCCACAGTACCACTCAAATACCCCAGTTAGAAGGTTTGCAGGCTCTGTGCTTCATCACAAATGTCCTAGGAATTCCAAACTATGTAACTTCATGAGAAAATCAAACTTTTTATTGAAGTTCTCACAAGCAGAGCCACATGTTTGACAAAGATAACTATGAACCCTTACCTGCCGGCTGAGTGTGCAACCTAGTTTCCTTTTACTTCTCCAAACTGGACTTTTCACTTACGTTTCCTCTTAATATTGTATCCGTAGTCCTGTTCATCGCTGGTTTCCACAGCTTTCAACTCGTGATGATTCAAAGTACAGACTTGTCTTGTACCATCTAATCACTATGTTATTATGTTGGTATGATTGGACTGTGCCCATTGCTGACCTTCAAACTAAATAAAATAAAAATTGCACACTACCAAAGACATACATTTCAGCTATCATACTCATTTCATTGTTCACAGATTGCAGAGATTTGCACACTTTGTTAAATCTTTTCAGGATATCATTTCACAGCAGAGTCAGGAAGCACATTTACAGGGAGTCAAGTGAATCAAAAAAAGACTTGAAGCATCAGAATGCGTATACGGTTTTTCCCTTGGATCACTGGTGATTATCTAAATTAAATAGCTGTCCTGATCTTATTCCAGCAGCTACAGAGACTTCGGCAGGCATCACACCGAGCAAACCATCTTGTCTGAGAGAAACTCTTCACAACTGTTGAATTTGGCTTTAGTTGACACAACTTAACTTCCCATCTGTGTGTCGAGACCGAAAAAATATTGTACAATTGCTGTAGAAAGATATAGTACCCTCACAACACTCAGCAGCACATGATCTGACAAGATTCAGTGAGTGAGTCAAACAGGGGATGAAAACTACCAGAGGATTCACTTCTTTTATTCTCGCTTTCAGACAGGCATGTTGCTTGCATTGTCGTAAAACTGTCCACGATAATTAGCATTAGCCAAGTCGTGATTTTTCAAGGTCCCCCAGAACGAAGTTGCCAGGTCTTCTGTTTTATGGCCGCAATTTGATATGAATCTTCTAAAATGTTTGACAAGACATCCCTCTGCAGAAAATAATCATAATATGAATAAAAGGTGATCCACTTGGGAGATGTCAAGAGTCAAGCTGACAGATGGAAAAAAAATGTGATGCTATCTCTGTCACAATCACACTTATAACCTATTCAGCTATGACAATAATTTCTTAGCATATTCTAGATGACAGATATGATGATGTGCCTCATATTTTGTTTTCGAGCAATTTCATGTGTGTCCAGAAAAGGATCAAACTCAGCCAAAAACAGATGGAAATGATGGAATCGCAAAACACGTGTTCGCATGCAATTCAGGATGTTCACCAGAATTTTCTCCAATGACTGCTGCACAGTTTTTGTAAATCAAACTTTCAGGAATTTGAGGAAGCTTTTCAGTTATATTCACATGTCCTACTCAAAAACCTATGTTTGTTCCACCACATCTGGACCTTCCAGTGAAAGAGGGTTGGAGGATGAAAACCAAACTCACCAATCCCACCAATCTCTGTTTGTTTCATTGCATCTAAACCTGACAGGGACAGAGAATTGGAGGCAGGGAAAGTATCCTACCATCTTCAGCCACACAGAGGAAGTGTAGGGAATTGTGAATACAAATGTTGAGAACCTCCTCTANCACTTCACCTTTGATTTATCCCATCTACTCTAAGCCTTACTCCCTATGTGGGGGAGAACAGAAGAAGAGAGTTCACTCTGACCAGTGCCCTCAGCACCCATGAGAGAAAAAGTTCAACCCAAACATTTCAGATTGAGAGAGGGACAATACCCAATAATAGCGAAAGCAAGCCAATACTGAACCCACTCAACCCTCACCAAATATTTTAATCCCTCCTGTGTAACATCACCTGATCAGCTACAATGGCCCCTTTGGCCTCGCGTTGGGGTTTGTTCTCATGCAAGTGAACTAGGGGAGACGAGAAGAATACCGGTATCACAAATCTAACACCCAGAAGAATGTAGAAAGACCATTCTGAAAATGGATATCTCAGTGGGAGCGCCACCAGTTGGTAGCTCAGCCTCAGGAACCCAAGACCCAATTTTTGCCCCTCCCACTGCGTGAAAAACTTAACCCCTGGAAAGGGCCAACACCCCAGGAAGATTACATCTACCCATGAACCATTGTCAGTGATAAGCAGCAAATTAATGTGAGAGTCAATAGTTGTTATTTGAAATTGTGTGGTATTTACTCCCCATAGCTTCTCTCTGTCTTTATAAAATATAGATAGTAAATGGTTCCACAAATTAGGAATTCATAATTAAATTATATGTATGTATATAAATTATGTTATGTAACATGATGAAAATTTACTGTTGTAACTTCAAATGATGCCCTAAATTGGTAAGGATGTCTACTTTGATACTGGATAGTGATCTTGACAACTTTGTTTTGCAAGATCTCAGGTGTGATGATAGCAATAAACAAATGGTTGGTCAAACTAGAAGAGATATTTCTAGCACTACGGGGGATAAATACCATCTTTTAATTCATTGTTGCTATCACATAGAAGTCACACAATC
Source organism: Clitarchus hookeri (assembly GCA_002778355.1). Lineage (NCBI taxonomy): Eukaryota > Metazoa > Arthropoda > Insecta > Phasmatodea > Phasmatidae > Clitarchus > Clitarchus hookeri. The sequence continues at coordinate 43,156 of NQII01000460.1, read as the reverse complement.
ATTTTTAAATACTGGGAAGAGTAAAAAGTTTTTATTGCTTAAAAATTGTGATCCTTGTTTAGACGCTCCCAGTCACTCCATAGTATGTTGGGACACACCCTACACCAGACTCCCCTTCTCAAATAATTTGGCAGGAGGGTGATCTCTGTCTGCCACTCTTTCCACAAAGCGGGAAGGCATTATTCAAAGTGGTATGAGCAGTGACGGCTTGCGGCCAAACATAGCTGAGGATGACCAAAGTGTTTTGTCCCCCTACAGACACATATCATTTACCCATATTTTATTTGAGAAGTCCCGTACTGTTCAGTTGCAAGTGGGACCCTGTGTGGAGGCTATCATTCTCACAATGGCCAGGCAAGAGAGGGAAGACATTTTTGTAGTTGCTAGGCAACCACTTCCCCTCTCGCCAGGCATGTAAGGGGAGAAAGCAAGGCTGCAGCTGACTACCAAGCTACAACTAAACCAGCTGAACAGAAGGCGATTAGAGCACAATAATGGTATGCCACGCTTGACACATTTCACTTTCAGTTATTGGACGTTTGCATTAACAAACAGTTTGACAATCTGCACCACTTAAAAAGAAATTAATGACCAATGCCAATCAGGAACATTATCAATATTCAATTGTAAATAGGTGCTGTAATGTTTTGTTTAGTCGAGTATTTAACCATATAGTCACATTATGGTCGCACAACTAATCGCAAAATTTTTTTTTAGTATAAATATGAAATGATCATGTGATATATAGTAGAATGTTTAATTATTCTGTAAAAGAAATTTTCTGAAGCAATATGAAGCCTTAATTACCAAAACATTGCATTTACCTAATGGAGGATTCATATTTAGGTGTCATGAAACCAGAAACAAATTTGTATTTGGAAATAAGTGTGAGGCTACTATTAGAAAAGGAGGAGGTTGTTAATGAAATTCCGAAAGATTGTCAAGGTTATTAACTATTAGACAATTCAAAACAGACACTATCAGAATTTATTGACCATTTGCAGGGTGTTGTTTGCATTTGTAAAAAAAAACTTCCATTGAGTTTTCCAAATTGTGAAACATTCAGTACAATGAATTATTAATTTAGTTTTGCCAAAACAGTAATGTTTACAGCTATGTTCCAACATTTGTTGTTTGAAACTGCAAAATTCTTTCTACAATGAATAACTACAGTAGAGCACCCCTCAACCGGAATCGTCAGGGGAAGGGCTATTCCGGTCGAGGGAAAATTCCGGTCGAGGGAAATGAGGGTGGGATGGTGTGAAAAATAACACATTTTTATTCTGAACTCGTGTATATGTGGCACATAATTTTAACTTAAGAAATCTGTGAGTGTAAATTATTAGTTTTATCCTTAAGTTACAAAACCATTAAAAAAAACACTACGTTCTGTTTATGAAATGTGAGTCATAAAACTCCCGGCACAATGTTAATGACCTTCATTCTCAACCTTCTAGGGGGGATTCTTATCTCTTCCCGGGGCGCGTGTCTGCCTGAGTAAGCGAGATCTGGACATCATGTTACTGTTTGTGTTGACGGGGTGCGGGTTATTTACGAGATATTGTCATAAAAAAATGTTCCCCCCCTAACCATGTTCAGAATTTTGTCAACGAACAATACGTTCTAATGTTTTAGCTTAGTTTCTAAGGAAGTCAAAAAAATAATAAATGAATAGCTCATCACGTGTTTTAAACGTGTATGGGTCGCAGCATACTTCAGCCTGCCTGTCTTCGACTGTTCTGTTTTGTATCACCTCTAGCCGCCTTTCGGCTTGCGCACTTCTTTTCTCTTTTTTCTTTCACCCTCTCGCTGGGCGTGCTTCCTTTCAACCACCACCACCCCTCCCCCCTGCACCCGAAACAACAACAGCCATCCAGCACCAAGCAAGCTTGCTCGGTCCCTTTCTTTTCTTTCTCCCTCCTCCGACCTCTTTTTTGTTTGTCTCGCTCTCTCTCTCTGGTTGAATGAGTCAGCCAGCAGTAGCTGTGTGTGTGTGACGCCGCACGCACACGTGCACCATACCATTGCCTGCTCGGCAACAGCCGGCCGAGCTGGCAGGCTACGCACGGCGTATATGTTCCGCAATTTAAACGCAATGTTGAGGCATTTTGACATAAATACAAACGTTTTATTTACGCGGAATGCTGCGCTGTTGCTACATTTTAGCAGGCGGCGTGGCAACGATAACATTCAATGACAAATTAATTAGTTTGACGTTGCCATAGTTTGCTGTTGCCGCACTAGCATGATGAGGCCCAGCAAAATTTACGAAAATACAAAAATTCAGTGCGGCCTATACTTGAAATATTAATTACCCTAATTTTTCATNGGCCCAGCAAAATTTACGAAAATACAAAAATTCAGTGCGGCCTATACTTGAAATATTAATTACCCTAATTTTTCATTAAAAACTTCTGGCGCGGTCTATACACGCCAAAATACGGCGCCTGTACACTAACATGTTAGAACACTAAATTCGGANTAAAAACTTCTGGCGCGGTCTATACACGCCAAAATACGGCGCCTGTACACTAACATGTTAGAACACTAAATTCGGAAAGTCGCACTACTAAAACCAACGGCATGTGTCGCACATTGCCATTAGTCACTGTCACTTGTGTCATTATGCAGCTTGTTTACCACCTAACGCGCATGTACAGTCTAGTGTGAGCAACGAAAGACCTCTTGCGAGCGCGGGAAAGTTATGGCACAACTTTGCGACATTTGAATTATTTTTTTTTTTTGGAAAATTAGTTCCGGATAAGGGGAGTTCCATTCGAGGGAATTCCGGTTAAGGGGTGCTCTGCTGTATCTTCATTATTTATATATGAAATATGCCTGCAAATCATGATAAATGTTAGTTTTAAAATATATTTTGCCACCCAAAAACATTAGTAAATAAATCATGTATTTAATTTGTGAACCAAAGATGTGTGTGCATTCAGATTTCTATAGAAAATTGCTTGTAAAACCATATTTTAAGGCCTTTCTAGCAGTGGTTAGTTAAATACCATACAACTTTGGCATAAGTTATCATGCCATTGGCATGTGTTATAAAATATTCTCTTTAGATGCAACTTGCACATTAGTCACAACTTACATTTAAATAATACCTTAGAAAAGTACTTTCTGGCTGGCACATGGAAGCAAAGGCATCCAACATAAATGTGTAAGAGATTATTTTGCAAGAACATGCACATGAAAATGCATGCCAAGATGCAGTAAGTAGTTTCTCGAGTAGTGCACTTACATAATTTTGCTTAGTATAGAACTATCTTACTTTTATTGCCATATAATCATAGAGCAATTCATATTTTGTACATACAATGCACTATATGTTCAGTTAAGCTTATACCTGAAACTACTGACATTTATACAACTTAAAATTATCAAATTTAACACTTATGTACAATCTTGAGATTGCCAACTCAAAACCTTCATATAACAACCCTCTTTATTACAAGCTAACAATATTCTGTTCCCTGAAGATTTGTTATATAAAGGTTTTATTAACTACTTTGTGGATTAAACTAGGTGTTTTTAGTGAAACAGTATTTTAGTTTCTAGTAGTTTAGTTAATAAATGGACAAAATCTGAATCTTTGACAATCTACAGTAAGTTACATGTTACTGGTCAGACGAACACATGGCTTACTACCTCGCTGCTGTACTGAGAGACCCTGCACTGAGCATACCACAATCTCTGCCAGAGCGACAGCGACTGGAGTACCCCACACTGGTGACTGGCTTGGAGCTACGTTTCGGCAACTGATACCTACTACATGCCCACCATGCCCCACTGCGAAGCCACACCTAGCGACCAGGGGAGCCACTGTAGGAGCTATAGCAAGATGTCATGCAGCTGCCCCACCAACCTCTGGAAGGTTGCCCCGAGGATGCGTGCGACATCATCACTCTCAGTTTCATCACCAATGTCATTGCAGACACACAAGTACAGCAAGCGGTAGTCTGGCTGCACCCCACACCATACAGGATGCACTGATCTAAGCACTGGAAATGAAGTCAGCAAGACCAAGGTCTGCACCCCAATGTCCGATACGAGCAGTGACGCTGAACAAAGATGACGACGGCATCAAGAAAACTTTGCAGGAGATGCAGACAACCATGAGGTATATCACTTCCAGGGTTCGTGCTACAGAGCTTCGCCATCCACCACCCCAACGGCCTGAGATTTGGTCATGTGGGCACCCAGGGCACCTGTCAGCTTACTGCCAATAACAGCAGCAGAAGCAGCAGCGGGAAGAGAGGCCGTGAGAGGAAGAGTAAATAGCTTCGATGAGCGCAGACAAGCACGTGCATGAAGAAAATTGTAAGCTTTGTGCATTTGCCCAACAACCGAGACATTACATTGACGAGCTGATGCTGGAAGCTGTACACCTCACAAGGCAGTTGGAAAATGCAAATTATGTCCTACAAGTGCTATCTAGACACCCTGCGCATACTGTGCCACATATCAATGAAAGGAGCCCATGGCATGTAGCCAGTGCTGTGATGGCTCCTCTCAGTAGTGACTCTGAGGATGGCAGTCCCATGAAGGATGTGCTTTGGAAGGCGAAGAACCGGCTGCGTGAGCTCGAGAAGGAGAGTGAAGGAGTCGACAAGAGCTACCAGTGCTTCAGGGAACATCAGGAAAGGATCCTGCCATAGCCCCCCACTCCATAACATACTTCAGAGGCACAAATGATCATATTCTAATAGATTGAAAGAGTCCAACAAAACTGTCAACAAGGGTGTACAGAAAACTGCCATACTGCTAAACATGCAAGAAAAACACTTTTAATTGATATGCCTAACTTGATGTCAGGTCATGAGGCCAACATAACAGCGGTGGAACCTACTTAGAGTTTCCAAGATTCCTCCTCTATATTTGTTTATACACAGCAACAGCTTTTAAGATATAGTGAGAGGATGAAGACTCGGTATGACAGGTGAATGTCAGGAGAGGCATTTTAAGAAGGACAACTGAAGTGGCTGTACAACCCACAAAGGTAAAAAGGGTACTGCCTGGATATACAGAAATGTTGAAAGGATCCTACTGGATTCTGAATAAGATCAATAATGTGGTCTGTCAGATTTGTCGTAAAGACTTAGGCAAAGCCGAATGCTGTCCACATCAACCGACTGGCACACTACAAAGGTCTGGATATTGCAGAGTATGTTCAGGATGAACAGACTTGAGAATGGGGCAGTGTTACATATTGCTGGTCTGCGTGGATTCCCTTGCCTCATCTTGCTTGAGCGAGCAAAACAGTTTGCCAAAGGCAGAGTGGTAACACAAGGAGTGCACAGCAATTTACAAAGGCGAGCCACCGCAAGCGCCAGGTCGGAACTCCAGTGCTTCTGTCCTTGGGTGGATTTAATTTCTGGGCTTATCTCTGCAAGAATGTTTTCTTCATTGCCCTAGCATCTCTCAGCGAGACTTAAGAGTGCAAGAACCTTCTACATTAAGCCAGCCAGACTACTTAAGATGAGACAGACCTGTCAGCTGACAGATCAGAGTTTGGAGGATTGTGTGACCTTAAGGGCCATGTGTGCGAAGAAAACAAAGCAACGAGCCAGCGGAGTAATGACAGTGACCAGTGAAGACTGCGGACTGCGAGAATAGTGCATGGACAAGTGAGACTGACTGGCAATACTATTAAACTGAATGTGTGAGTGAGACATTTGGAATTATGGCAATAGACAGATTGAATAAATGGAAATAATTTGTTTGAGCTGACTGTAACCAATATAGAGACAGTGATATAGAATAATGAAAAAATTACTTTAACAGACATTTGCCACGTGTGCAAGGTGTTGCCAACATGCAGCGGCATGAAGGGGTAAATGGTTTCACCCCTCCTACGGCTTCACCTTCTCTGTCTGACCGTCGTGAACAAACTTCCAGATTGATAATCTCTCCATGCGCTCTCAGCTGATCAAGTGCACATGGTACATTCAAAATTTGACTTTTATTCAATGTCATTTTCATTTTCAGAGGGTTTTAAAGTTTTAAGTCGGCTTGCATTTGGTGTTTCATTACAATCAATAATTTACAGTATTTATTTTGTGAAGTTATATTCTTTGTTTAAACAAGTTGAGGTGAAATTTATTTTAATGTATTATTTACAATGATTGATAGTAATACAGTAAAACTTTTTTTTTAAATTGCCATTTTTATTGTGTTTATTAGCTAAACTTTATTCACAGATAATGTACATCTATAATTATACTCAAAACCAAGTCTAAAAAGGTTTAGCAGTGAGGAAACTTCATGGAACATAACCATGAGCCTACTACAAGTAGAAGCTCCGAAGGATCTAGTTGTGTAGGTGTGACCCTAATATAAAATGTAGAAACAAAGAGGCCGAGCAAAAATTCCTACTTCAGCACCCTTACACATTCATAATAATAATACTAATCATTATTACATAGAGCAATAAATAAAAATGTTATTTAGAATAATAAGAGAAAGGTGGTTGATAAAGAAAGTAGAAATTAAGTGTTGTTACAGAATAAATGTTTTTTTTATACTAAAGAAATTATCATTAATTTTGCTGGGTTCCACAATTAAAAAATTTAAAATCAGAATTACAAAATATGTTGAGCCATAGAAAAAATTTAGAAGTTACGTTCCTTTTTTATATTTTTTTATATAATTGATCGAGTCCAAACTTGAAAAAACGTGACTTGATTGCTGTGTTGTTGAAAGATTCATGTACATGTCGAAAATGGAAAAAATATTGGCTGGACTTTCCTGAGACGAGGCGCATCTTCGGGACATCTCCCTTGCCAATACCAGCATAGGCGTTACTTCATCATTAAAACGGCATCAAGAAGATGCAAGGAGACTTAAAAGAAAATCTGCTACGCCTCGGCAGCAAGGTAGTGAAATGGCCTCAAAACAGCATTTTCCAACCCAACAGTTCGACCGCTGTAAATACAAAATTTACACACAAAATAAAAAGGCAATGAGAAATTATACATTATTGAGGGGACGATCAAAAAACAGAACAAAAAACACTCACCCAAAGCGGTAAAAATTAAAAGATCACAACCATTAAAAATGGATAATAGCTGGAGCAAATTATATTTTGTGTCACGCCATAACAAGTACAAAGCAAGAAGAAGGTTGTAGGGTGTGTTCCGAAATATCAGTCACTATCACAGATATCAAGTCGCTTGACACAAAACCATGCAGTATTTTATATTAATAACATGAATACTTTATAAAATTACATTGACAGAAAATAATTTAAACATGAAATTCACAAACCAAATGGAGGATATTTCATTACAAAATTTACAATTCCTTTAACTAAAGTTATTTCAATCGGTTGACAACAGCTTAACCTGATCGAGTAACTGGTCACCGATAAATTTCAAAATGAAAAGGTAATGAAATCTTGGAATATTGGTAGTTAAATAAACAAAATTACTGAAACGGTGACTAAAAAATTATCTAACCTTGCTTTTATATAGAAAATAACAATAATGCTAAGTGCTGGAAAATAAAGCGAGCGGCTTTGCCATGAAAACCAAAACTATTCCCTGAAAGAGAATCCAAGGTTAAAAAAATGGTTAAAAATAAGCAAGTGCCTACAAACTGCACAAAGATCAGAAGTTATGTTTTGTTGATATACATGTCCAAATCCCCATCTACTGAAATCCCGCATGCACATAAATTTTAAGTCAGTCTCCTGAAAAACTGTAGATAAGGAGTCCACTGCATAATATGCATATTTCACTCCAAGCTTAAAATGAGGTATATCCTGTATTTGGCCTTCTGAAAGATAATCTTTCATTAAGTCAGAGTATTGAGTCTCGTGTTCTGGCTAGCCAAGTAATTTCTGTTTCAGGCATTTAAATTGTCAGAGCTTGTAACTTTGACTCTCCTAGTTCTGGAGCTAGTGTCTTAAAGGGCAACGGCCATAAGATCCTTGTTTGCGAGTTCTCTGAAATATTTATTCAAACTGCACTTCATCAGGCGTATCAGGAACTATAAATGGAACTTCTTTTAGTTCCCAAAATTTTGTTAATGTGTCTTCAAGAAGCATGACCAAAGTGTGAAAACCAGCAGATAAAGTGGAAGTTGGAGATGCTAATGTTGATTCTATTTTTCCCATAACCAGCTACCCAAATACACAGTTCAGTGCCATAGGGGAATCAGGATCTCTTTCGATATGTTCATCAGTTAACAGCAATGGAAATAGTTCTGCTCCCGGAAGCAAATTAATTGGGAGAAATGTTCCGAAATGAGGTTCCGCCATTTTCAAGTTTGACAGGTGTCCCCGGTGACCAACAGCAAGGTTAGTGTTTGGCAGCATGTCACTTATCTTATTGAGAACCAAAGTATAAATTGTAAATATCCAAAATTCTTCACCAATAGACTGGATTTGGCAGGTTGCAATTCCCTTCACTGAGGGGACAAACAATCTGTAGAGTCGCTGCACAGAATTGAACACTTGAGCTGAGACACACCTAGCTTCTGAAGGCAACTACTGGTTATGATGTTGGCCTAACTACCACAGTCTAGCAGAGCTAGACAGATCTTAATGGCCTCAACCGAGTCTCTCACTCCAACATTTGCTGTTGCCAGCAAAACAAATTATTTTACTCCGATACTCGTCAGTGATGATGTGGATGGGGGTTGGCCGCTGGCCTCATTCTCACTCGTAAACTGATCACTGGTAGGACTGCAATCTGTACTAGAGTCTAGCAGTGTAGGTGCAGGTTATGATTCTGTGCTCCAAAAGTCTAACAGTTATTCTTTGAGCAGCATCCCTTGGCCTGATGAAATGATCGCAAACAGTTTATGCATAACTTCGGTCGCTTCATTAATTATAATCAGTGTTTGGATGACATTTGTGTGGAACGTGGACATTGTTATAGGGCATGGTGGTCTTGACATCAGACACACTGAGATACGTTATCACCTGAGCACCCAAGAGTGATTGTATAACATAGATTATGAACCCAGTCCAAATGATTTTCCACTGGATGAAGGGTTATATTTGTAAGCCACCCTATGTTTCTGCTCACTTCCTAAAGCCTCTAACATTCGCTGCCATTCTTCCAAAATGTCGATAAACTGATCTAACGTTGGTATGTCAGAGGGATGTGATGTCCTATTTCTGCTCTATGCAATGCTCATGTCCAGTTTACTTTCTGGCATATAAACAAAGAAACCTAAGTGCACATCGATATGTCCACAACCTTGAGTGCAGCCACATATTCATGTGGCATACATGTAACAGATGGTGCATTTGCCAATACCTCAATGTGGTGATTGACCACCAATGTCTTGTTGTTATAGTAACAGGATGGCTAGAAGTTTCCTTATAACAAATTCCCTGACATTTCCAAGTATCCTGTTACATTTCCTTGACCAACACATGCAGCAATCATTATAAATATTAGCAATCTTCTTTCCTAAATAATTACACATTCATTTTATAGATGGCATTGACATAGCCTTCCTTTATGGATGCTTTCCTCAGTAATAATATGTATTTATAAAATACTTAAGAGTATAAAGTTATATAGATGGCATATGGAAAAAGGTGAGAAAAAAATACTAACTTTCTTAGGGTTAGAAACTAAGTCACGATACAAAGACAAAATAACGTAAAGTTTAAATTCAATGAGAACCACTAAAACTGTTAAAATTAGTATTTTATTTGCAAAATCTTCTGCTTGAATCTAAAATCATATTTTCCACTATGCCAATGCTTAATGTATCAACAAAAATATAGTTTAGCCAAAAAAATATGAATAATAATAGTTATTATATATACACTAACAAAATTGTCGCCAGGCTTATAAATCTTCCTACAAAGGTGTAGTAAACTAATATAACATTGTGATTCACAAGATAGCATGTAGCAAAAGTGCTAGGTTGAAATATTATTTATTTCTTACTAAATATATTTATAACTAATTTCCTGATATTTCCCTGACTTTCAAGAAATGTGAAATTTCCTGACTCATCCATGTTTTCCATGATGCTAGCCATCCCGTGTAATGTCTTTGATGTAGCTTCTAGGCAATATAAACATTTTATTCAGTGAGAGGAAGAGACTGTACCATGGAAAGATGATTTTAAATAGGAAAGCCATTCCATATTGCTTAAATTACCCTGTTTACCTACAAGTGTCTCAAAAAGGTTGGAAAAGTTTTGCTAGGACTAAATATCACGACCAAAGGTTAGCAATGCCACCTTTGGGACCTGAGAGGAGGCCTTACTGTACTGTGTTCACTGGACACAGGTAGTTTCACAATAAAGTTGACAACTGATCTCATTTTAAAATACAGATCAGAAACATCCAGCCTTCTATTGTCTCCTTCTTTATCAAAGTCCTGTAAACTTCCCTGTGTTTGCAGCGATGAAAAAATGTTCTTCCTCAAAGCACCCTTACGTATCTGATCCAAATCTCTACAGGTAGCTTCTAACAGGCGATGTTGAATTGGATCAACCTAATGTTGATGCTCTTTGAAAACGATTCTCCATTACCCGACCCAGTCTCAAACAAGCTGTGGTTGAAAGTGCCATTAAGTTTTGACAACCTCCTGTTGTGCCTCAAATATCCCAAGTCTGCTCGCAGGAATCTGTTCTGCCCACAGCAATTTTTTGTCCTTTCCCATGACTTGTTAACAAAATTCTTTCTAATTGGCCAGCAATAAAAAGGTTGTTTGGGAGACCCATTTGAGGCCCGTTCCATCACAACCTGTTTGCGAGCTGGGAACAAAGGACTCGCTTGCCCGGCCAGCATAAAGCAATTTCCCCAAAGGTCTTGTGTAATTAGTGTCGGCACCCACTTTCCTCTGCCCACGTGCACATTGTTCCACTTGCACTTTGAACTCGTGCTTCCTACGAAAGAACTCCGTACCAATCCCAAAACTAATTTCACCACTTTCTTCTCGTTACTGATCCAGCCCAGACGACGAAAATGTTCCGTGGTGGAACACCAACTAACTGCACAATTCACCTTAAAATCGGTTGGGCTGATTCAGATACATAAATATTGGCTGATATCAATAATATCAGCATTGGTAGCATCAGTCCAAAATTTTGCAGATACTCTGCACTGATACTACTGTATTTATTTTATGTTTTTCCTTGTTATCACATATCTTAGGCTCACTGTAAATTATCTTTGGAGTGTATACAGTATAATACATGTTACTTTTCATAGCAATGTTTTGCTTCAATTAACCTGTAACATTGTTACTTTATAGATTGAGTAATACTTTTTGTGATGTTTTGGAATGGTTAGCTCAATGACGACTTGTGTAATGACTGTAAGAAGCCTGTGAGTGTTTTAGACTGCATAGTGAAAAAGTTTTAATAATGAATCATGACAGCATTTTAATATTCCCTTAATACACAAAAATCACTGTTAATGTTGGTATTGGTATAGAATATCAGTGGCGTCAGCCAGTAGTGGTACCTAAGTGGCTATCTTAAATTTGCAACAGCTGCATTCTGATGAAATGCTAAATCTTATTATCTCCTCACACTTCTTAGCACAAAAAGAACATAAGGAGCACTCTACCAAAAACACAGGCTCTATACAACATGTACAAATTCAGTATGTCACCAAATACTGTCTGTCTCGCTAAATGAGAAAACTAGTGCAAACCATATCTATAAAGGTATATATATTTTAAACTTGACAGTACCCAAAATTTGGAAAATGCTAACACTTATACATATTTACATACAAAAATGTTAAATACTGCTGCTTTGCTGCTGTCATAAACAAAAATTGTACACTATTTCCTGCACCCAAAAGTATAAACAAAAATAAACTACAATCCAACCTACACAGGCATGTATTTATGTATATTGTTGCCTGTGTTGCTTGCACTGTAACATCATTTCACGAAAATTGTATTCTAGTCTAAAAGAAAAAATATTTTCCCTTAATATTAGCTAGGTTACGTTAAGGTGTCACTGAGTGTATGTAGACTGTTGTGGACACAGGTTTGTTTAACTCTACCCACTTGTCCTGTGTTTTTTATTGCAGCCTTACAGTGATCTGACCACAGCATTATGAACACCACCCTCCCTTGGCTGCTCAGTCCACCAAGTGACAGCTAGCATTCTCCAATCGTGCTGGACGGAGCCAGAATGCAGTAGGCTTCTGAACCCGAGGAGTACGTAAAAACAGCACCGTGTTCATCCTGGTAGAGAAAAGGAAGAGAGGGGAATCAGCATGATGATGAATGGATGAGGTGAGCTATGTTGTACGTACAGAGGAAGTAAAATGAAAAGGTTTGAGGGCTGGAGTGCAAAGTGGAGAGATTTGGGTGGCCATTAATACCAAAGTCTTGAGAGCATATGAGGGTGAAGCAAAGTAAGAATGGAGCACACTGGAATGTAAGGGTGGGGGAAACGAGAGAGACACAAGTAAACCCATCTACCATCTGCATTGTCTGGCATAATTCCCACGTGCAAAAATCCAGGAACAACCCCATCAGGAATTGAACCCAGTTTGCCAGAAGGGATGAACTCTAGCTGCTACGCCATCCCTGGCCCCTTGACGAGTTTGTATAATGCAGAAAAAACACTGGCCTTTGTACATATTTCACACGTACAAATATCCGCACTTCAAATTCCAGTAACTCTGTGGTGTGTGGCCTACGTGCTAATCACTAAGCACATTTTTACACTACTAACAACACACATCTAACTAACAACAAAAATGGACTTACCACATATCTATTGGAGTGGAGTACTCAGTTGAGCCAAGGAGAACATCTGGTGGACGATACCACAGGGTAACTACCTCATTGGAGTACGTCTTTGTAGGAACTGATTTAGCTCTAGCCAAACCAAAATCTGCCAACTGGCAAGAAAAAATAAAAGTGCACATTACATTTCAAACACAAAAACAAAAAATAAAATAATAAACAAAAAATGAATAAGTAAGGGCATATCTTTAAAAATGATAGTGATCAACAAAATACATTTAACACAGAGGTACGTACTTTGATTATGTATATAGTTCCTGTATATTAAGAAAAACAAAAGGCTGTTTTATACAGGTTTTAATAAATAGTAGAAAACATTGACAATACAATTTTTACTAGGAAAGCCCAGACTTCCAATGCATCTAGAAGCTATGCATCCTTTATTATAGAACTCATGTTGCATGTTTGTAAGCAAAAAAGTGGAGATTGCCACTGAAATGAGACAACACATTCAAAGTACCTCCCACATACTTGAAGGCATTCATTACATCTGTGCACATTGACTGTCTTTACATACATTAAATTTAACAATACATTCATTTTTTGTAATACGGGTTTCCTTAAAAATGTATCCTTGCTTGTCCATTTAATGGAATTTTCAATAATGAACCTAAGAGTGCAATTATGAAAATCAGCTCAAGTATTTTTAATTTAATTTTGACTGCTTCTTACATTTAGATACACAAGAAAGGAGATTAATTAATTTGATGATGCAAAAGTTGAAAGACACAAAGGACCAGCACATACAATGCAATCACGTAACTATTAGGGGCAGAGCTTGGACAGAATGCATTCCTATTACGCGTTCACTTTATTTCCTTCCTTCCTGTTTCGAACTGTGGAATGCATATAGTTTTTGCCAAATTAACTAAGTTCCGAACTTCGTTCCTTTTTCTATTAACTGGAACAATATTTTGCATTCCTATTCAAGTTCACAAAGAAAAACTCGCTTAACAAATATAAATTAAATAAAAATAACGTATTTAACTTAATAACTCAGCGAGAATACAGCCATGTTAGTAATGTGAGACAAAAATTCAATCCTGTTAGTTTGACAGCTCTGACTTGTTTATAGTTTGAGAGTTGGCAAGCAACCCACTTTTTATTCAGTGCAAGTAAAACAAGAGTGTGAAATTGCTTGTGCATGATGGAAGTAAAAAAAAAACTATTTTTGCAGTGGACTGGTTTTGAAAAATAGTTTGATTAGTTTTTTAAAACTGAAACAACATAACTACCTCATGCAATTTATACAAACTTTTGGTGAAGGCCTTAAGTGCTGCAAGTTATTTGTCATCAAATATGAGACAGTACATACGGTATGGTGGCATAGCTGTAAAATCATTCTTTTTGATCAGTATGTTAATTGACAATTTCCAAAACTAATAACGTGGATCAAATGGCTAGTTATCCATTCCAATAAATAAAGTGATTGCGGAGATAATCATTACCAGTTTCTGAAAATTTTGAGAAATGTAAACTGAATTTCATATAACTTCGGTTGAGCTCTGTACTTAGAAATGCAAATGATTAATAAAAACTTAAAACACAGTATATTTCATGCAAGTAAAGACATAAATTGTCTTTATAACCTAGTTCCCAGCTAAACTCACAAGCATGAGTCAAAATATATTATTATATGCTTCGGTTAACTACATCTCAGTTTTTTGTTAGTTGGGAAAAAATTTTACTGTAAAAAATTGTAAAAAATTACAATGTAAAATAAGTTTAGGCTGTGTTTGGGTTTTATACTACACCATGTAAGCGTTAAAAAAGGTTAGAATCTTAGATTATTGAATATTACTAGTTTTTAAAATATATTAATTTTGGTTCTGTTGTGTTTGAGTGTTACGTAGATTATGTTAAAATTATTGTTGTAATGGTTATATAGCCAGTATAAAATGTCTTTGAAATTGATTTTAGTGGTTATGTGGTACCAGAGTGCGCAGGAAGGTCACCCCGGTACTGCTTAAAGTAGGCGGAGCTCAGTTACAGCGCTGGTTTTGGTGTTTAAAATGAAAAAATTAAAAGAAGTTCTCCTTTCTATGATATATAGAAACACAGATCCAAATGGTCAGAGTAAGGCCATGTTCAAATTGGCAGATTCCGTTTACGTATTTTCTAATTAATTTTTTGTATGAGGTGAACCTTTAAGAAAATACCTAATCATTTGTCATCATATTTGTTTTTATCTGAAAGCTGCATATAAGTTTAACCTGTAATAAACGTAAATGCATAATAAACTCAATTTGTAATAAAGAAATGTGCTTCATCGTGATGCGTGACGCATCACTTACTTTTATTTAAATACGACTTCGCCTCATCTGCAACTCTCATCACGTCACCCCAGGTGGGGTTTCAACCCTGAAAGACTTGCTACCAGAGCCTACCAGCACACCCCTAGACGCACGGGCATCCACGGACACATCAGCAAAGTTTATTTCGCCTTTATGTCAAATGTCACACCAAACCTCCTAAGTGTGATAGAAGCCAGCCATGTGGCCTAGCTCAGCGCCTAAGCTCACGCCGTCTAAGCTCACGCCGCCTAAGCTCACGCCACCTAAGCTCACGCCGCATGACAGAGATGCCTGTTTTCACCATGGACTGAGAGATTGCACCAGAGAGCGCAGCTCCACCCACGTGAGGAGAAATTCACCCCTGCACCAGAGAAAGCCAGCGGGCAGGTGGAATATATGTTCATGCACAGCCGCAGAATGGCAGTTCATTCTCCGCAGCTTGCTCCACCACCTTGTGTGCTGGAGCTCTCTGCAGACATCTATGTCCTCCAGTAGGACCACTGCTACCTACCAGACATCTTCAAAGTCTTCACCAGCAACCCCTGAAGAAGCCTTCACCCCACTTGAACACCCACTACCTTTTCTGGTAGTGCCAACCGAGTCCCTTCTGGACAACAGCATCGAGTTGGTTAGGGTAAGTTAATAACATAGCTTCCTAGCCGCATCTACTATTGTCTAGTTTAGACCCAGGTCCCCTTCACCAGGTTTATCATAGTCTACTTCCGTTACAATCCTTGTTAGTTAGGAGTTAGTATGGGCCACCATGTTTTTTCCTCACGGGAATTAACACGTTTTCTATTGAACCTCCAAGTACTGATTCTAGGGTGACTGTGACTTGTATCCCCCGTAGACATCTACCCACCAGGGAAAAGCAGGAGACGGCGTCATTACGACCCAATTGCTGAACCTGGAGTAGGACTGCAGGCTCCCTTAACCAGGCGCATATATGTCGCAAACACACCCATCAGACGGCCACCTATAATGTGCACCTGGTGTACAGTTTGTTAGAACCCCAACCACTAGGAACTCAATCCACAAGATGGCTAGTGAACCAGCCCAGCCAATTCACTCCATCCACCACGCTGAACTGTCGAAGGAAAGAGTGATAAGACTGGTTCTGGAGGTCCGCCCATATTTGGACCACACCCACGTCGCTGTTGGACATCCAGGGTAAACCCACTGCTCTAACCACCGCATTGAACTGTCATCAGTTGGAGTAATCGGGTATGACTCTGGGTGGCTCTGCCCTGGCTGGCTTTACACTTTGCTAGGGATCTTCGTCGCCTGCTCTTCCTTAGCATGGCAGACTTTAGTTCCTACCTCTATGCCATACACCCATAGGAGTGGTGTGAAGTGGCAAGCTAGGAAGGCAGCTACTTCCTCTGAATCCAATGTGAGCTGTAACCCAGCCCCAACTGCCTGACAACTAGCGAGGCATCACCTCCTAGTCCCTCCCACAGTCCCTATTTCAGCCACCCTACAGTACCGCCGGCGAGCCGCACCAAGTCATCGTCGACTTCCGTCAGGGGCTCCACTTCCTACTGGGTATAGCGAACCCGTGGTTCCAGCACTGCAGGACCAGCAGCCCTCCACGGGCTACCATCAGCACCGCCAGCCGCAACAGCCGCCAAGTCAGGTGCTACACCGGACCATGGCCAATACAGGTAAACCAGCGGCTGTGTGCAAACCCATAGTACAAAGGACAGTTAAGCACAAAGCAGACTTTGTGTCATGCTGTCAACACATGCGCCCTAACTTATATACTGGTCGGGGTCCAGCGAGCAGCCAATAAAGTCGCCCCAGTCATATCGTCCGTGTGATCGACACACAAAACCTTGCCCGAACGTGACATCGTCAGTCACCCGACGTCACCCGTCAATCATTATAATTACTGCTTGAGATCATTGGGACAGTTATAAATTAGTTTACAGTGAGAGGAATGTATTGTAAAGAAAAAAATATTATCGCTGGATTTATAAAAATTAAAAATATTTTCTTAAAATATATTTTTCAATTAAAATTTTGATGTGCTATTACTGTTGCTAAACAAGTGACTGTTGACAGTGTCAGAATTTAAATCTAAAAAGTCACAAATATTAAATAATGAAATATTCTATTTGAACATGGACTAAGAGTGAACCATCACAATCTCATGCATTTTATGTGGTCATTTACTGTAAGTATGAGTGAACAAGTGTTAGAAGTTTGTGAAGTCATCTAGTAACAATGTGTGAATGTGTTTAATTATTTTTACTTAACAAATTAATTACTTTCCATATATCATATCGTTGGGTATAGTAACATAAGAAGTAGTATACCTAGGCTGATTTTTCACTCGTGCTTACAGGTTTTCTACATGGTTTTGCATAAAATTATATATTTATATGAAACAATAGTGAAATCATGGTTTACATGTCATAAGTGCCACACTGTGCGACTTTTTATGCTTAGTTTTTGCAATATAAGCTGTCAAGTTTGCAATTTTTATGTTTTTGTGATGTACGAATAAGAACAGACGCTCTCATGAAATTGAAATACGTAATAGAAATGAAAATGTAATATTAGCTTGTCAAATTTAAATACACCATTGGTAGGTTTGATATTTAAAATATTGACATGCTTATTATATGTAAATTATGCTCCATTTTACGTGATTTTAAGCATGGAAAAAATTTGAATAATTTTTCACTAATACATTTAGGTTATGTCTTGCAGTAGCCAATGATAAAGAATTTTAATTTTAACCTATAAGGTTATACTTCCATAAATTATTTTTACATCACAAAGAAAAATTTTTATCGCAACTCTGGACACTGATTACATAATAACCATTACCAGACAAAAATATTTAAAAGATGAAAATTTCTCCATTACGGTGTCTACAAAATGATCAGTGTTTTACACTCGTAGTTCAGTTACAGTTTCGTGTTCCATTAGTTTGCATGCCTTTGTAGACAGTGTTACTTATCAGAATGCATTGTGTTTATTGTTAGTCAATATGCTGCCTATTTTGTTACTCTTTCTGAACAGTCAATTCATTTACATTCTGTTGCGCAAAAGAAATCTTTTTTATAGAAGTAGAAATACAAATAGCTCTGACCATTTAAAATTTGGGGCTACAGCCCCAATTGATTCTACCACTTATATTAATATTGGTCTACTTACGGTGCCCCACGCGAGATATTGAATAGTATAAACTACATTTTAACTGTGTAGTTATAATTAAATGTAAAACTGATAACAATTGTAGTTCCAGAGTGAGTGCAGTTCTGATGAAGTTATTTGTTGTAAGGAATAACAATGGCTTTACTGTAAGTATAGTTTGAAATCCTTTACAGCACTGAATATGACAAAAATATCCATAGAAAGTACACGTGAAAGTCTAAGGAACTTGAACTGGAACTAGTTCCTTTTTTTAACACTAAAGGAACTTAAACTGGAATTAGGTCCTTCCTGTGAAGAAATTTCGAAGTTCCGAATAGGAAAAGTATTTGCAGTATTTTTTTTTGCATCTTCCTTGAAGAGCAAAATGTATAAATTCAATTATAATTTCCTGTACAGAATGTTTTACAAATTATTTGTTATTAAAAAGAACTTTACATTAACAGTACCTAAATTAACAAAATTTGTGATAAAAACATGAAATGACTAATAATAGGTTATTTTTCATTAGCAATGACAGTGAAATGAGAAAATAAATATGAAACCTGCATATTCCACTAACATTGTTACTTTTTTTGTTGTTGGTAAATAATCCTCTGCAACTTTGGCAAATGTCACTGATTATCCTCTTGTGAGAATTATTTCCACTTATAATTGCTTCAGGCCAAGTCACTTTTCTTAAGGCTGTTCCAGAGAGTCATCATATCGCAAAATTGAATATTGTGCAAAGCCCAGGTTATATATAAAAGTTGAATACTTTTTACTAAATGTGAAGCACAAATGCAAAACACAAATTCTCATAGTAATTAATATTGTCTGCATTAATACAAAAAAAAGTATTTTACTATAAATTGCTACAAAATTAAAGTCACTTCACAATATTGATGGTGTATTTATAAAACTATGTAACCCTCAAATTGTCTGAATATGAGATTTTATATCCATTATGTTTGTTGTGTTTCATTTCATGTGTAGGTAAAATGCTGTAGCCTACAAATCATTACTGTGGTAGATGACTTTTAAGTAACTCTCAAGATGTCGTACAACGTTGAGGTAGAATTATGTATACCACACGCATGTTTGTTACTTCTATTTACCTGTACTGGATTTCATCTACATTTACATACACAATGTGGGTTATTCTAGTTATAGTGTTTATGGTATATTACTACTATGGATAGCTGTTTTTCATTTTGAATGGTTTTGTTTCGTTTACATTATGAACTGTGGTTATGTCTTGTGTGGGTAATTACTATGCAATTTCACAACGTCAGAAAGAACATTAAAGGATTTTAGAGCTAGCGAAAAATGTTTTTGCAGAAGAAGTGAATATGGATTTGTGTGTAATGCGACAACAAGAAGTGAAAATAAGAGTGTGTGTTAAAAGACCGGTGCTACCTCAAAATGAAAAGGTTGAGAGTGAATGTAAATGCTTGTGACCTTCCTGAGAACTTACAAAACAAAGATACTGAAAGTGTTGTCGCTGTTGAACATATTGGGAAAAGTATTTAAGATGTTAATAAAGTAAGTGGCAAAAGTACTGTAAACTATTTAGAAGAAATTGTGGGCAATAACAGGAAAAGAAAAAACAAACTGCCTCCAAAGTCTATTTTGCAAAAATGTAAAAAAAATGTAGGGATGAATCTTATGTAAGCAAATCCAAAAAACAAATGCCTGCAAAATATATAAAACCTGACCCCTCTGTTCATGGAAAATGTCAAAACAAATTAACTGCACATTTTGAGGTGAAAGGCTGCTCAAAATGTACAGAGAATTGGATAGTCAAGATAAGAAATTGTTCTTGCTGTTCTGCATTAAAGAAGAAGATGGAAAGAAACACATCTATGCAAAACAACAAAGTAGACGCAGCAGAACTGTGACACATCACCTACACAAAGGTGAACATAAAGTTAAAAACTGTCAACAGTTTATTTAGAAAACTCTTGACATCAGTTGGAGAATGCTTCATTACACATTTGACAATAAAAGCGAACTACATACCCCAAAACCAGACACCACAACATAGAAAATAAGATTTAGAAAAATTCATTAAATGTCTTCCAGCATTCCCTTCCCACTACTATTGTCAGAATAACAACAAAATTCATATTCCTGTGGAATTCAAGAACATCAGCAATGTTACAGATTACGTGTGTGCATGCTAAGGAAAATAACTTTGTCCCTGTTAAAAAACACGTGTTCAAAAGTATTTGGCCCACTGATTTCAATATAGGTATTCATTGTCTGAAAAAACGAGATGCGTGCTATGCAAGAAGTATAAAACTCTTGGAAAATAAATAAGTGACACAGTTGTAGCTAACCATTTGAGCAATAAATAATCTGCAAGAAAAACATTTGAGTGTGATCAAACACGTGCCAAAGAAGATCACACGTGTGTGTAATTTTATTTGCAGAAGGTACACAGAAGACCCAAAAACTGGTACACTTGCCCCCCCCCCCCAAGCACGCAGAAGTGCTGCAAGATGACGTGGCATGGACTCGACTAATGTCTGGAGGTATGCAGGAGGCAATTCACACCATGAATCCTGCAGGGCAGTCCACAAATCCAATCTGCACCAATTTGAGAAAGGGTTGAACGTCTGTCACGTTTAATGATTCTCGTCAGTCGTCGTTTGTCCTGTTCTTTCATGATCTTTTTCCGGCCGCAGCGATGTCAAAGATGTGATGTTTTACCGGAATCCCGATATTCACGGTACACTCGTGAAATGGTCGTACATGAACATTCAAATGTTATCGCTAACTCGGAGATGCTATGTCCCATCTCTCGTGCGCCGACTATAACACCACGTTCAAACACACTTAAATCTTGATAACCTGCCATTGTAGCAGCAGTAACCGATCTAGCTGCAGACCACATCGCGTTACTCTGATTGGTTTCGTACCTCTGTTATTTGCATACGCATGCCTATACCAGTTTTTTTGGCTCTTCAGTGTATTATAAATACCTTAGGGGAAAAGAATATGCTTTCATATTATAGTAGGAAGTACACCATTCACAACCTCACTTTTTATGAAAGCTCTACTAGAGAAGGTTACGCTAATACTTATGAGGAGAATCTGATGGTAAAAGAGGAGCAAACAAAATATGTTCTTCTGTTGTTTTTGAGTACATATGCATTATTAATGCCAGAGACGTAGCTCTATATTGTGATAACTGCCTTGGACAAAACAAGACCAGGCAGATGTGGGCTATGTTCTATTTTGTAACAAATTCAAGAAATGTTTTGTCAGTTAGCATTACCAACCTTATTTCAGGACTCGCACATATGCCAGTGGACACTCTCTGCATGTGCGTATTGAATCTTTAATAAAGAACTCTGGATGTCAAATTCAATTCTACGATTCTTCGATCCCTCAGATTCTTAAGGAATCGTGGGATCGAGAATCGATGGCTTAGGAATGAAAACAATGAAAACCAATTACTACAAATTTTACTTTATATCTTTGTTACCTTTTAACTGTTTAAAACAGTTTTACACATATAGCTAATGCAATGTTTTACACTATAATTGTGCGTTAAAAATATGAAAGGTGAAATGTATGTTCAAATAAAATTCTACTTGCAGCATGTTCACATAACCTATATTTTCCCTTCGAAAAAAAAATTGACAAAATACATATCCATATAAAATTATTTGGTGTTACTATTACTTTATCTCCATATTTTGTCTAAAAAGAAAGAATCGCTCACAATAAAAATTTTAAGCTGAATAATTTACATTGGCAATTTAAAGTAATGCTTCTCCGATAAACGAGACGAATATAAATATTAACGATGAGTACAAAATTAAAACTGACAGCTGGCACACTGTATTAAGAAAAACAGAAATAAGAATAGCTTAATGTTTCAAAACGCAGACATAATATTTTATTGGCCATTACCAATACGCCTGATTTGCGAATGTTGTTACTTCAGATGCTATTAAAACCATCATATTTGGTCGATAATGAAATACCAGCATAACCAACTGCACAACTAAAAACCATAAAATTTGTTTAAGTTTTATTATAACAAAGACAATTACTCAAAATAATTAGTTATATACAGTTTTAAAATATATTAATTGAAATTTTAAGTAACACACTAAGAATTGTGGTACTAATTATAATAATATTATTGATATCGCATACAGTTTTAAACTGGCTCTGGCTCTGTGCATGGCCATTTTTATAAAGTTACAATTGCGTTGCAGATTGTTTTTTTCAGTACAAATATTTGTAGGCATTTGGCGTATTGAATGTGTTTTTCAAATTTCCAGAGTTAAAGAAGTTGTAGCAACTACAGACTTTTTCTGCACATGATAAATTAATTTTTCTTTTGATATGTTTTGATAATTCACTGTGTTTGTAAGAACATTTATGATCGCAAGGAATCAAGAATGGTATCGGCCAGGGAATTGAGAATTGGATAAATCTGGTATTGTGACATCCCTAAAAGAACAAAACCAGTTGGGTTCCATCAGGATGACCTACTATAGTCAAAAATAGTAGGCATACACCAGGGCCCTACAATGTGATAGTGCTTACCCATAGAACATTTCAAAACTGGAGAGCATTTCACGAGACTGTTTGCCAGATTCAACAACTAGAAGCAAGGAGGGAAGTAGAATAATGATTCGAGACGTAACTAAGGTTAGGTGATATAAAGGCAATAACGTTAGCAATATTTTCACAGCCTTTGAAGTACCGTCACCAGGCCTTCTTGTGCATTTTAAAATGCATGTAAATAAAAGGCGAACAAGCAGTTGCTCTTTGCTACAAACAATCTACTCAGCTCAATTGCCAATTTCCATGGCTAAGTATAAGGACCAAAAAAATTTGTGCTCCAAATGTGTAATACCTCTCATACACCACTATGAATTTAAATCACTGCCAAAGAAAAATGATATCCCAGATTGTTTAAATGAGACAGATGAAGTTAACAGTGAGAATTATTACGAAAATAATGTTACAGTGGCACTTATTATTAGATGAGTTGTAATTGAGACCACTGACATTTTTTGAATGATTAATTTGTATATAAATCTGTTTAAATTGTGAACAATAGTAAGTATGTATGGTCAATCTACATAAACTATGTACAAATTAAAATTGTGTACAGGCTGGCTGCAGTAGGGTGGATGTATTAACCCTCATCTATCTTTAGGGTAAAGAGATGTGATCCTCAAATGTTATGTCTATTTTATAAAATATTAATATGTTACACAAATAAATATGAATTGAATTATTGGGTGGTGCATACCAAATAATTGTTTTGTCTTCATATAAACAATTTTATCAAATGTTCGTCAGTTTTTTTCTTCTCCTGAAAACTTGTGTTAATGTGGGTTACAACAACACTTTGCGCAACCTGGATTCTCACATGATAAATAACCAGAGTTGGAAGACAGCAGTATCGATGACCTGATGATTGTGGAAGAAGAGGTTGAGCGGGAGGGAAGGACGTGATGCTTTAACTTACTGTACATCGNGTTACAACAACACTTTGCGCAACCTGGATTCTCACATGATAAATAACCAGAGTTGGAAGACAGCAGTATCGATGACCCGATGATTGTGGAAGAAGAGGTTGAGCGGGAGGGAAGGACATGATGCTTTAACTTACTGTACATCGTCACCTGCCTCTTGCACCCAGTCAACACTAAACTTATCACTGTTGTGAGTACTGTATTATAAGGTTTATTCCAGAAAGAAAAAAAAAAATGTTTCCTACGGGCCTGTTTCTTTCACAACTATGTGTACATAAATCTGTTTTGCTGCGATAATGATTGTCATCATGAGTTCCCTTATGCAGTATACTACTGTACCTGTACTTCTTCAATTTACGTTATGAATAACCATAATCTGTTTTCCTTTTAATAACAGGACTATACATTATGTATAAAACCCATTATTTGAAACATTTGTACATTATTTTAACAAAAAAAAAAAGTGATAAATTAAAGGTTTGGGAACCTAACCTCGTTTTTCCCCATTTGTTTCTAGTCTTTGTATTTACTATTTAGTTATTCACAGGATTTTTGAAGACCCTAACCCTTGAGGAGGGGTTACTGTGGTTAAAGGGAATGTTTTTTGACCATAAACGACATGTACTCGTTCACCCCCTTTTATGGCTAGATAGTAAGTGCAGGTGTGCAAGGTTTAAAAGGCCTGAATGGTAAGATTCAAATATTAGTAAGAAAAGAAAAATAATTAAGCTATAACAATATTGTTCACTATAGATAGATGAAAATCAAAGATGACTAAATGACTCCATCCTTTGCCTTTGTAAAAGAATAAAGCAGTCAATGAGGGTGTAGGTAACAGGCAAATTTGCGAGTTAGATGCAAAAATTGCAAAATTATATAAATGGGAACATAACTGTATCTAGAGTTATAAGAGTCATAGGAATGTGATTTGATTTTGTATGTGCTCCACATAATGTTATGAGATGATATAGGGGCATTTAAGTAATCATATGCAAATAAATTTTTATGCGGTAATTTTAAATACTGATAAGTTAAATGGATGAACCATGGTTAACAGAATGTCTTCATGCCGAATCAGGAAGAGGGGAAGGCAAACCCTTTTTCTTGGTATCAGCCAAGGAAAAGCTTCTCGGGTCAAGGAACGAGCTAGCCATGCCTCCAGTGAGCTTGAAGAGAGGCCTCCTCTATTAATAGAATTAAAAATTCACTTTGCTAATCTTAATGTTAGGAACGTATAATTTCATATCGTAAGACAATTATACATCAAAGTAAAACCATGCAAGTCTCATGAAAACTTAATAAACTGTTCATGTGTAATCGCAAGAGAGAATTTCGCTTGGATGCAAAGTCGCATGTAATTGGCTGTTTCAGCTTCCCTTTTGTTGTTGGCTGGTGAGAGCTGAAGGGAGATGAGACAGGGACTCGCTGGGATGTGATGGGTGAGGACGGACACCAGCTTGATGGCAGTGCTGTTCCTCAAGAATCTAATGACCCAAAAGGGTATTGGCTGTTTAATTTAGCATTTGAAAGTACACACAGCCGCAGTCATTATGTAAGCTTAGGACTTTGAATCAGTCGGCAGTGAGAACTAAGAAAGAAGTTGTAGAATTAATTGTTGGGTCTAGATATAAGATACTGATATGAATTATTTTATTTTATATTAAAACACTAAAGTCAATCCTGATACGTAGAACATTAACTACAGTTGCATGGGCAGCGTAAGGGTGCCGTGCAAAGAAGGAAGTGCACTACACAAGTGGCACGATATACTGTGTAATATGATATGCTGCAATGTGATCGTTTAGGGAGGAAAAAAAATTAAAGAAAGCCTGCACTGCAAATAATAAATTATCAAAGAATTTTATCTTTCACATGTGTACCTTGTAAAGTTCCGTCTTTATAATATTACCGCCTCACAGGTAGGCGCCATATTGTAACGTTGCGGAAGTATTACTTGTTGCCACGGCTTGCTCATAGGTAGAATACGAGACTCAGTTCCAGGTGACACCGATTAAGTAAGAAGAAGAAGTTCCAGATTAGTTTGCTTTATACTTTATTTATCATTGAAGTTTCACAGTGCTGCCCAGACGACTTTCCAGTTTNAAGAAGAAGTTCCAGATTAGTTTGCTTTATACTTTATTTATCATTGAAGTTTCACAGTGCTGCCCAGACGACTTTCTAGTTTGCAGAGTACGAACTTGCACAATCAGTTATACTAGTGCAGAAAACAGCGCCACAGTAGTTTACAGTTTGTTAATGTCTTAACTTGCATCGCAAGACTTAAGTTCCGAAGGCAGGAGGGATGTTTGTTCCCTCCTGGCACCCTAACGACCCCCCACACCGGCGGAAATAAGTTGATAGAATTTAAGTGACGTTAAATTGAAAAAGAAATGCGAACAAAAGATCTTACGGTCACGGGTGCTTGCCGGTGTGGGTGAAATTCTTCACGCCTAACGCGTCTTCTCACGCCCGATGCGCCTTCTTCGACGGTTGGTGACTTTCTTTCTTAGGCGATAGGCACCACCAGTATATATTAGGCAGGCCTATCCCCCCTTTTCCTAAGATAAGCGCAAGGCCTCCGGCGATGCCAGTAGCGTCATCCAAACTACGCTGTGTCTCGCGCTCACAACATGTTGTTGTACTCGCAACTGCGTCACGTCGCAGCCACATAACCAAAACAACAACTTTCGAAAACCTTTCGAAACTAGACGGTAAACGGACGTAAACAGCAGATGTCCGCACACGTCTGCTCGACCAACAAACACGGGAAACTAGCCACCGCGGCTTTACTTGAAACTTGATAAAATATTACAAGGCTTTCCAAAGCTAAATACACACGAAAGAATTTACACTCGTGTCCCGAAAAATTAAGCATATTGCATCATTACAACCTACCTGCCTGCACTAAAACTTAGACAGAGAACATTTACGAAGTTGTTAAATTTTACATTTCCACATTAAACACTGTGTGATGCAATATCCATGGTTATTAAATTTGTTTCCACCCACCTGCAAAATTGTTAATCAATTACAATATTCTGGGTAAAATTTTTATTTATTTGCTCTCACTTTATTTTGGTTTGGACTTAATTCTTGAAGCATTATAAAAATTGTTAAATCTTCAATGTTTCTTCCTCAGGTCACTCTGTTTGTCGAGTTTTAAAGTACTGTTTATCTATTTGTCCCAGTGTTGTGTTATTTGATATTCTTTCTATCTCACCCCACTGTTTAGTTTTCTCAAGTATTTTGCAAATGTTAAATTATGTGAATGTGTTGTATTTATTGCCTGTGCAGATATAAAGCTTAGATAGCTGTTTCTTCAAAAACTACTCTTGCATTGTCGAAGACAATGGGTAAAACTAATGTAATCCCACTTATATTCTATAGAAATAATTAGATTATTTAAATCATATTTGCACCAAGATGTTATTTCAAAGTGAAATGCAAGTCATGATTTTGTGGAATTAGGCTTTGTTCTACTATGTTGAGTTATAGAACATTAGCCATATATTTCCACCTCACAACATTCTTGGAGGTTTTAAGTAGGTGCTATTCAAATTGTAAATAAATTGTATAGCAAAGGCAAACATATTATGTTACATACATGTTAAATAATGCAAGTGTATGTCTAACTATAGTGTATAAGAATTCAAGATGTTGAACCCACTCATAAATAGACTTTTATGTTGCTCATGAAATGAGCACATTCCCACATCCACTGCACATGAACACTTTTTTTTAACATAATCCCAAAAACTTTTAGCTTGTGCGTCACCAGAACAGCGGTTTACGGCCAATGTGATTTTGTAATCTCTGACGTAAAGTATTCATTAACGTAAAAAGTAAAACACTTTAATACACGTTCTCAGTGAAATGGGCTTGTTTGTTATTGCTTTCTACTGTATTTCCACATAGTTTCTTGTCCCACAAATTTTTGAAATTTCACGCCTACCTGGAAAATGTGGTGCTTCATACAATTGAACTCAGCATAAATTTTAAACTTTGAATAAACTTGAAGAAATTTTGGATGAGTGTGTTCTGTTATATTTGCAATATGTGTTGCAATTCTGAAAGCTTATTTAAATGTGTGTACGTTATTTAGTATTTAGGCAATTCCTAACTTGTGATTGAAAAGTTAATACCTTGGCACATATGTCACACGTTTTGAAACCATAACGGCATAAAAATGTTTTATACTATGTGTGAATTATTAATTTACTGTAAGGAATATGTTAAAACAGTATTATAATGTCTGTCCAAACAGTTAAGTTTATATGAGCCAATATATCAAACAGTAAGTACCAATTTACACCACTTCCTTCAAGGTAAATAATTTGGGGCAAAATTAAATTCTGCATTAAATGTGTGAACACAGTTTATAAAAAAAAAACCTTTTCATTGGCTAGGTAGGTATCGTGTTTTTAGTATTGTTGTGAAGTTATGTTCACACAGTGAAGGCATTAAAATTTTATAAGCAAAAAGTGATTTTTTTCGTAAGTGGTAGGCCTTTAGAAATGTTAGTGTTATGTGCTTTAAAAACTGCATGGCTGGACGAATTTTCACTAAACTTGTATCAAGTGACAAATATTACTGTTGAAGTATGCTGTAAAAATTTGGATAAATTCTGTTTAACCATTGAGTTTTATGACAGTTGTTTTTGTTACTCGTAATGTAATAGCAACAGCTGCCATTCACTTGTGCATAGTTTTGAATTAAAATATTGGTTTGAGAGATATTTATTCAACATATTTATATTTGTAATTGGTGTTACACGTAATTCTTAGGTTATTTAATGATTAAGGCACGTTGTATTTTCTATGAACGAGTAAAATTCACAGTAATCTCTAAAAACATGCCTTAACAGGCAAGCGTTACCAGAAAATTCAGTTTTTAAAGGTGAGCATTCAAAACCTCATGACATTGTATTTATAACGGGGAAAAAGAATGTTTAAATATTCTGCTATTCTGTTGACAACCTAAATCAAAGATATTTACTTACGTCCTCGGAAGTATTGAGCATAGCTAAAAGCATTATTATTTACTTCTAAAAAGAAAAATAACAGTGAAAATAAATATTCACACACCAATAGACATATTTTCCTGATCTTAACGTGTGCATGTTTATAGTCGTTTGGGCCATGGGTCAGTTTGAGCTAGTTTGAATTTCCCACCACATTGTCCCAACACAGTCAATGGTGGCACCATCGGCCTGGAGCGGAGCTGTCAGAATGTACAAGACCAGTTCAGAATTGTTTTCGTATCTGTAAGTCGCAACTCAAAATGTTTTGGTTAAAATACAGTCTGCATTGTTCTCGAGCCCACACATTTGGTCCTTTCGGGTTGGATATGCACTGGTATGTGTGATTGATATTTGTTTTGTTCATTGTGGGCTCGTATATCTGTTGTGATTTCTCTTTGCTTAGCGAGCACGTGTGAGACAGAAAAGTGTGGTTACCACACACAAACTTATTCAACTTACACTAGGGTTGTATATTATGACAAACAGTGAACATTACAGCAGTTTGTTAACATGGGATAGCGCGTGTGTGCACGTGAATGCCATTTTCTTTGTTCGTTGCGTGCGTTACTTGGCTTTGTCAGTTCCTTTGTTCTGGATTTGGTTATGCATTTTTTTATTTGTCTTCATATTTCACTCCTAATGTGAATTGTGCATGAAATCACTTGATGTCATCGACCGTTTACAGTTAGAAGATTGGTGCCACGATCACGTGCTTTTGTTAGGTTATGCATGTTTTCCCACCAGGCGTTATCCACATCTCTTTTTTTGCTGCGCTACACACATGAACTCACAACTCTTGTATTGTAATACTTAGTTTGTGGACACGTTATTGCACATCGCAGCAACTTTAATCATGGGCGATGCTCAAGCAACAATACTGAGTCTTCGATTGGCTGAAGGACGCCTCAAGTACGTGCTTGGCCTCACCAAGTGTGTTGGTACAGATTCCTCCAAAAAGAATTTATCCTATGCAACCGTACAAGATTTGCCAGAAATAAAACATAACTTTGAATCAGATTACAGTACTGTAGAAATGCTAGCCGAACATCTCGCAGGCTTCGATAAAGACGCACATGCAGCCCGCATGCTGAACTACGAAGATCAATACTACGACATTATGGCAATGGTAGAATCTCGAGCAAGTCGCAGGCAGCACAGGCAGTATCTACTAGCACACGGAAGGTAAACGTATCATTTCCCAAGATCTCCTTGCCACAGTTCAGTGGAAGTGCAAAAGACTGGATGAACTTATCTAACCTGTTCAGTGCTCTTGTAACTGATCACCACGACCTAACTTCATTCTAAAGGTTGTGCTATTTAAAGTTGTCCCTTTTTGGTGACCCATTAAGTATGCTTTAGGCATTGCCTAGGTCAGATGAAAATTTTGATGTTGCGTGAAAGTTGTTATCGGAGCGATATTCAAACAAAAGATTAATTGTTTCTTTGTATGTGGCAGCTCTGCTGGAAGCAGCCACAGGTTCCTCTGAATCGCCCACCTCACTGCGACAGATGCTGACTGTTGTAACGGAGAATGTGACAGCACTGGAAGCTCTGAAGGTTCCTGTACAGCACTGGGACATAATCTTACTGCCCATCCTTTGCAGGAAACTGGATGCCCCACTCCACAGTGGGAGATGGCCGAGACAGACACTGAGCTCCCCCATTTCAAACTCCTTTGTGCAGTTTTTAGAAAAACATAATCGAGCTATGGAAGCAGTTGCATCAACTTGGCCGGCACCCTCAAAGATTAAACCCGTGAGGTTTCAGCAGATCGTAAATTGGCTAAAGGTTACCATTCATTCAATGTCTTTATGGTGAAACCTACCCCTTCTTGCAACTTGTGCAACACAGCACATTTGTTGTACAAATAACCCCACTTTCAACAGAAGCCACATAAGAAACAATTTGCACTTGTCAAGGAACTCAAACTATGTTTGAACTATTTGCAGCTCTCGCACCAGTGCAAAAACTGTCTCTCAGCAGTCTCTTATCAACACTGCAAGTGACTGTATCACTCCTTGCTGCACTTCCCGTAACCATCCACTCAAGAGGATGTCTCAGATAGATCAGGACAATCCGTAGATGTGTCGGATAACAACTCGAGTGGTGATGCAAGTTCTACTGTGACTGTTTGCTCCTCATTTTCAATGATACCCAACAGTGCTGTGGTTATGCTGTCAACTGCTGTAGTTGATGTACAAGAAATGTCAGGGGCCTTCTAACCCATCTGCCTTATGGGCAGACAGGGACAGTATTTTCAATAGATGCCTTTGTGATACCTCATATAACAGGACACCGCCTATCTGCACCTGTGGACCCCCAAGCCTGGAGCCATCTTGCCTATCTTCAGTTGGCAGACCCAGCCTTTGTGACTCCAGGGTCAGTTGACATGCTGCTGGGTGCAGAGCTTTTTCCCTGCTTATTGAAAGGAAGCAAGTGTGAAGGACTGCCTGGTACTCCAGTAGCTCTGGACATGCACTTTGGCTGGATCGTGATGGGAAAGGTCGACAGCAGTTTGCCTCATTTGCAGTCATCATATATTTCCTCATTCTTTGTGGCTTCTAGGTTGTTAAGCTCATCGCTGGACACTGTTGTGGAACGACTTTGGAAACTGGAAGAACTGCCTCCTGATAAACCAACACGATTACCAGATGATGTCCTCTGTGAAAAGCTGTTTGCAGAAGGCTATGCTCGTGATGAAAGTGGTTGCTACAGTGTTGTACTTCCCTTCTAGAGTGCAGACCCTGACCTAGGAGACTCTTGCTCCAGTGCACTTTGTCGTTTACATTCACTCAAGCATAATTTTAAACGCCAGCCAGATCTCAAGGCAAGTTATGTTTTATTTATGCATGATTATTAACTCGGGTCATTTGAGCTGCGTTGACAGTTAAGATGTGAATTCCTGTCGCTCCTATTACATCCCACATCACTGTGTGCACAAGCTTGATAGTACCACCACCAAACTTTGTGTCCTGTTTTGTGCATCTGTGAATGCCAGTTCTGGTCTGTCTTTGAATGATGTATTGTTGACTGGACCTAAGCTTCAAAGGGACATAGTGGAAGTGTTGCTTCAGTTTCGAATTCCAATGATTGTATTTACAGGTGATATAAAACAAATGTACAGTCAATTTCTAGTCGCTGATGCGCATTGAGATTACCAGCGCATCCTTTGGAGGGAGCCTGAATATCAGCCTATCTAAGTGTACCGTCTTAACACTATTACATACGGTGTTAGCTGAGCCCCATTTCTCGCTCTCCAAACTTTGCATCAGCTAGCAGAAAATGAGAAGGAAGTCTATGCGAGTGCCTACAGTCAAGAATATATTGAAGAAGTTGCAGACAACCAAGAGGGGCATTGCTTCCCAGGGTCCGCATTACAGAGTTTTGCTGCCTCCCTCCAAATGGCCTGAGTGTTGGTCATGTCAATGGCCAGGGTACCCGAGAGCCAACTACCTACTAAGGTAGCAGCATTTGCAGCAACAGGAAAGTGGGTTGCGAGAGGGAAGTGGAAGTACAACATTTTTGGAAAACTTTTAAACACTGATCTTGGCGGGGCAAAGGTCGGTGACTGCTGGAGGGATGACCCCAATGTTCTTATAAGTACATTTGGTGAAAAAGGATTCGGAAACCATATTGATGGAGGGGAGCCTGAATGATGTTCCTTGTCAGATGGTCATCAACAAAGAGGCAACCATAACAGTAGAAAGACAAGACATCCTCGGGCCTTCCTCACAGCGATCGCCTAACGACAGCACAGAACAATGTTATTTGCATATATGTGCAGTGTCCCTTCTCCTTTAGCCTATTCGTCCCTCCATTGCTGCACAACTATGATGTGCCCTCTACTGGGGACTAGCAATGCCATGAATTGGGAAACATCAGCTAAACGATCCCCCTGTGACCAATACTAGAGTGGAAAGAAGCTGGCTGTCTGCCAAAACAGGATGAGATATCCAGTCTGAGCACAGCAATTGAAGCATACTGGGCACGATAACATTCCCTCATACTGCAGAATGGTGTGATTTACAAGAACTGGGAAAATGAGGATGGGAAAAACACACGCTTACAGTTGGTCCTTCCAGAATGCAGGGTCCTAGAAGTCTTAAAGAAACTGCACAACACTGTAGCCTGTAGTCACTTGGGTGTTAATAAGACCCGCAACAGAATTCAACTGAGATTCTACGGGCTCCATTTTTGGGAGGTGTTGAGAAGTGGTACGTGTGACAATTGTATCATGAGGAAGGGACCAAGGTCACCTCCAGAAATTCTATGTTGGAGCGCCATTCGAGAACACTGGAGTAGATTTTTCTGGGCCCTTGCCTGCCACAAAGAGAGGTAATCAATCTCTAGTAATGGCCCAAGATTACTTTACTAAGTGGCCTAAAATTACTCCCCTCCCAAAACAAGCATGTACTATGGCCGCTGCACTCGTACAGCCTGTCTTTTAGAATTTTGGGGTGCCACTAGAATTCTATTTACATAAGGGGCCAAATTTTGAAGCTGCTGTGTTCCAAAATGTAGCAAAGATTCTGATGATGAACAAGACTAGGACTACGGTGTTACACCCTCAGTTGGATGGAAAGGACGAGAGGCTTAACCACATTCTAAAGCAGTACCTGTCAATCTTTGTGGCAGACAACCAAAATCCCCAAGATTCAAAGGTGCCACTGTTTAACCTTGCTTACTGTTTGGCAGTTCACAAGTCTACAATGGTAACACCATCAAAGATGCTGTTTGGGAGTGAGCCATGCCTCCCTAACTACCTACTATTTGGGCAACTGATAGAAGAAGTAGCTGTTGGCCGCGAGTACACAAGCAAATTATTTAACAGACTAGACTGCATTAATGATTTTGCTCAACAGCACAGCAGAATAGTGATAGGATGATGACGTAGTATGATATGAGAATGTGAGGCAAAATATTTAAAGAAGGACAACTGGTGTGACTTTACAACCCACAAAGGTGAAAAAGGTACTGCCCGAAGCGACACAAATGTTGGTAAGGCCCCAACAGGATTCTGAAGCAGATCAAGGATGTAGTATTTCGAATTTGTCATCAAGGCTCTGGGCGAAGCCAAAGGTTGTCCACATCGACCGATTGACACTCTGTTAAGGTCCAGATATTGGAGTGTGTCTGTTTGGGAAAAACAAACTTGAAGAGAGGGCAGTGTTAAATGCAGCCACTCCACATCTTTTTCCTTGCCCTTCCCTCTGGAGCACGCAAAATGCAGTGCTTGAAGGGCACCACTCGTAACTGGAGAAGCGCACGCAGAGTTAGAAATGAGCCACTGCATTAACATTGACATATGTCATGATAAGGCTATTGGGACTGATACTGCTCCCATCCTTGGAAGACTGAATGTTTTGGGTAGTCGCTGCATGAATTTTCTGGTCATCACCCCACCTCACACCTTTGCGTGACACCAAGGTACAAAGAACTTTCTGGGCCAGGTAAGCTGAGCTATATAAGACGCAGAGCCTCAGAGTCGAGTGTCTGGAGCATTGTAAAGCTATTAATGCAAGGTACGTGGACCATTGGAATGACGAGCTATGACGAAGTGAATAGTCAGTGTATTCTACAAGTATTGGGAGAGTAGAGAGAGAGATTGAATGGCTAGACAGTGGGACTAGATGCATGAGTGACAGACGTTTGGAACAATGTTAATGTGTGGCGATGGAGAATCTGAATGTATGTATGTAAATAATAACGGTGTATAAAGTGACTGTAGCTAGTATTAAGACTGTGATAAGGACATTAAGTAAACTCGAGAATGGCATTAAATATTGTGCTCACTGATAGGAATAATACGTGTTAAATGTATAGATAGATAATTTAATGTTGTACATAGCATAAAGAAAATAATTTTTTAAATTGAATTTTAGTAGGCCTAAGCATATTAATATCACACAAAATAACTACAGCCATATTAGGATCTTGTTCACCCTGTTATGATGGGCACTAGCATGAACCTGCCTTTAAACCAAAATACTTGCTGAACGTACCATAGGTAGATGTTGGCACATTCAAGACAATATTCAAACACCCACAGAGTAAGAATGCCAATGCAATGCTAGCCCTCAGGGCACACAAACACAGGCCTACATGAACAAAACAAACTATCAACAGTTTCACCATGAGGTGTAAAGTAAACCAGGGCAAGTTTATAAAAAAAGACTAATTAATAAAAGCATATTTGCTGCACCAGGGAAAGCTGTCTGTGTGCAACCAGCCACTCAGACAAGAAGAGGCTGCCCTGGGTGCAGCGCCATCATGCATGAGTGCCTGCCGTTTTTACATTGAAATAGAATTGTGCTTATAAAGACAGAGTATTAGTATTAACACAGCCATATGGTTAAGTCCACTAACGATAATAAATAGGCGTGCAAGGCGTGACTCAGTGGTGACACCGCTGTTACGTATGCATTGTGTAAGTCAGCACTGACCTTGCAAAGTAGGCATTACCGCGAGCGAATAGAGCACAAGGGCTTTAACCACACATCCCAGCAAATTAGTTCATTAACTCTCATATTTTCCTGGCAGTCATAGTACATTTTCACAATCCACTTTTATTACATGAAAATTGGGCACAGCCAGAAAGGAAGCAACCAGATCTAGACCGAACTGTGATCTGGGGTTGGATTCCACTCTTGAGAAATGAAATTCCAGACCTCAGGGGTTCACAGATTCTCAACCTTGAAGCAGAATAATTAAGTATTGTGTGGAACGAAGCATCAACAGAATGGTAAAGTGCACGAGACACACCCACTCCACTTGCACTGCATGTAATGCAGGTAAACTCACATCCATGCAGTAGAAAGAAGTCTCTTATGCAGGTCGCCACCAATTCGATTCTTACGAGTCATGGGAATCTGGGCTTTTGGCGGAGTTTCAACCAGACCAGATTGGTCTGTTGTCTTGTTTAGGGCCGCTGAACTGAAGGGTAATTTCAGGCTATAGCACAGATAAATGAGATGACATTTTTACTGTGGGTCATGTATGCCACACAGTTACCGGGAAGTGTGTCACGAGGGAACTGCTACTCGACCTCCTTGGGGGTAGGATCTTGAAAGCAGAAAATAAGGTTCGATGTGAAAGATAATTGCAACATGTTTATTAGAAATCTGCAAAACCTTATAAAATTAAACATTAAAATTTTTATAGGTTTTTTTTAAAAGGGGCATGAGAATCAATTATTACTGTAATGTCAGCTCAATAGAGGAAGTTAAGCGAAAGTATAATACATCTTGAACACTTTAATAGTAGTATTGACGCGAATCGCTCATACTTAGATTAGTCACGACGCTAGATACCCGCGCAGGGGAGCAAATTGAGGTAATGACCCTAGGGTTCCCCGAGGACGCCACACCCACCACCTCTCACCCCGAGGACAGTAACGAGCAAAGGAACCCCCCCGAGCCGGGGAAGCACAGCACGCGCCCACCCCCCCTTCCTCATCTCCCCCGCAGAATTAGGGAAACCACCGGGCTTCAGGGGAAGTACCACGAGAAAACTATATATAGGGAAGACAAAGCGAGTACCAGGCAGTGATGTACGAGTTATGATCGGGAGAGGGACGGGACGCGAGTGGAGGTGGAACCAGAGAGCGAGAGACTACACATCCCGGGATACGAGCCCGGACTTCCCGCCAGAAGCCGAAGAGATACACCAGGACACCAACCCGAGAGAGAGAGAGAGAGAGAGAGAGAGAAAAACGCACCACAGCCAACACAGAGGTAAACACAGCAACCCGCCAAGAACCTTCCCCCCCAACACAAGCCTTTCGCCAGAACGTCTGTAGAACGCGTTAGAATTAACCCAGCAGTTCAGACAGATAGGAAAAGGGGATAGGTCTCGTATGTGTAACAGTGACCTGTGTTTACCAAATAAACGTAAGTGTGCGTAAATTAAACCCGAGTACGACTTTGTGTTGACCCCGCATGCAGCCTGTAAGTCATAGGTGAGAGAAGTGTCGAGTCAATTTGGCGCCCAACGTGTAGGCGAGTTAATGCTGTGTATACAGTCAGACAAGAACCAGGTTAACACCCGAGAGGAGGAGTCGCTCGCCCCCTACCTAACTAGCCAGGCTGAACCACAGGCTTCGGGTAGCCTTAATAAAACCCGTGGCGCCCATCTTACATAAAACTACCGCTAGACGAATTGAGGGTTTAAGCCCCTACAGAATCATTCGTGATGTCAGCTACGTCCGAGATTCAAAGCCCTGAGACGCTTAATATTCCCGGAGAATGCGAATCGCGTGGTACAGGCCGACAGATAAGGGATACCGTTAGGAGAAGAAGGACCCGGAGTATAGCTGACCTACGGACGGGAGACGAGGAGAGAATAGAACAGCTGGAGCGGTGCAGTGCTCCGTTGTGCCACGGTACAGGACTGTACATGCACCGGTGTAACACTTGCGGTCAACGCTACTGTAACCAGTGCATTGGCTGGCCAGACACTTTCCAGCCGACGCAGGGAACAGAGTATCTTTGCCTTAATTGCCACGAACGACAGACACGATGCGACCACCCTACTTGCCCGGGACGCAAGACACGCCGAACGCATTGCGCGACTTGCGAACTAACCTTCCACAACAGGTGCTTAGGGTGGCCCGAAGAGGCCCATAACACGAGAGGTATGAGGTATAATTGCGAAGTGTGCCAAAGACGGGCGGAATGGGAACCCCCTTCTAATCCAGACCGAACCCCGGGGGACAAGGTAAAAAGCGAACAAAAGATGACCGAGGAAGTAATATTACCAGAGTTCTCAGGTAGACCGCATGAGAACCCCGAACTATTTATAACCACGTGCGAACAAGAGTTCCGGGCCGGTGGCATTCCGAGTAAACGGTGGATAGCAAAAACGCGAGAGCAGTTAAAGGGAACCGCCCGGACATGGTGGAACAAATACGGCGAATTCGTGACGAACTGGGAGCAATTTACGACCCGATTGAACCAGAAATTCGCGGGGGAAGAAGTCCTCACCACGTTACGGACGGAATTTTACACGGAGAAACAGAAAAACGGGGAAGAGACGGAGATTTTTATCAGGAGAAAGGCCCAAATGTACTCGCGTATCGCCCCTGAGGGCTCAGAAGCCGAGGGAGTGCATGTTATTACGAAGTTAATAATACCCGCCATACGAAGCGCGCTTCGGTACCCGCGTGCCATTCTAATGGAAGAACTAATACAACGAGCGAATGACGCAGAATTCGATTACCTGGAACAGAAAAGGGCAACCGGTGAGACACGCGAGACGCCCGCCCTCCCGGGTACCTGCATGGGGCCGGAGACCCAGAATAGCAAACCAGCAAGAAGCGAAGGGGAACGCTTACCCCAGTGCTGGTACTGCCCAGGGAGGCATTTGAACCGCGATTGCCCTACTGTAAAAGCCCGCATCACCGCCGAAAAGGAAAAAGCTGTCGAAGGCTCCGCCCTCAAGACAGGGAAAGGTAATCCGGGAAACGCGCGTGCCGGGACCTGGAGCCGCCCACCACCCCCGGCATAAAGGAAAGGGTGAAACAAATCCTGACATTAAGCGATCCACGACCGGGATCACAAGCACCTAGGATCGAAGTACGGCTCAATACCCACAATATTAAGGCGATTCTGGACACGGCCGCAGCCGGAAATTTCATAGATAGCCAACTACTAACACCGGGACAGAGAAGGGGAATGGAGAAACCCCCCCAGCTAATACAAATGGCCCAGGACGGGGCACACCTAACAATCGAGGGGAAGATTACGTTACCAGTTTCCACGGGTGGGGAAACAATGGAAGTTGACTTCTTTTGCGCTCCACATTTAGTGGAAAAAGTTATCCTAGGGCAGCCTTGGCTGCACAGCCAAGGGTGTATAATCGACTGCGGACAAAAGCGATTATATTTGGGGAAGCAGGATAGGGTGGCCGTAAACTGGGAAGCCCCGGTACACGCACAGAGACCCCAGGAAATCTGTAGTGAGGAGGTGAACCACCAACTCGGAACTGACCAGCTCAGGACACTACTACGGGTACTTAACACCCACGTAACCGTGTTTGAGCACACCGACAGATTGAAACAGACGACGGCCATCCAACACGAAATATGGGTGAAAGATTCGCACCCCATATACTGCCACCCAGGCAACCCGTCAGATTACCGCAGGCGGATGATATTAAACCAGGTTGCCGAAATGAAGGAGCAAGGGATAGTGGAACCGACTGACTCACCATATAACGCCAGAGTGGTAATGGTGCCGAAGAAAGACGGTGAGCTCCGTTTTTGTGTGAACTACCAGGCCTTGAACGATGTCACATATCCAATAGCTCCCCCAACGATAAACATAACCAACATGCTCCGCGATGTAGGGGACGCACGCATATTCTCTACACTAGACATGCGCAGTGGATATTGGCAAATCCCCGTACACCCAGGGTCCCGGAAATATACGGCATTTACTACCCCGGAAGGCGAAACGCTGCAGTTTCGAGTAATGCCCTTCGGATTGAAAAACGCACCTGCAACTTTCCAGCGCTTAATGTCAGCGGTAGTGCTGACAGGCTATCACGGCCAATTTTGCCTAGCGTACCTGGATGACGTAATCATATATTCCCGCACCTGGGAGGAACACCGAGTCCACTTGCAAAAGGTGCTGGAACGTTTTGAGCTACATGGACTGACATGCCGACTGGAGAAGTGTCAGTTCGGGAAAACCGAGGTAGAGTTCTTAGGACACATAATTACCCCGGACGGGAATTATCCGAAGCCCGAAAAAGTTCGCGAAATTGAGGAGGCTAGAATACCAACCAACCGGAGGCAGCTAAAAAGGTTTCTGGGGCTATGCAATTGGCTCCGGGAATTTATAGCAGAAGTCGCTCCCCTTATGGCTCCCCTCAACGAGCTCCTACCAAAAACCGCGCACTGGAAGTGGACCAGCCGCCACGACGAGGCTTTCCACGAATTAAAGGCGCGGTATAGTAAAATAGACATGCTCTATAGACCTGTACCAGAATTACCCTTAATCTTACAGACGGACGCAAGCGGAACTGGAATGGGCGCTGTCTTGTACCAGGAGTCGTCACAGAACCAGCGCCGAATTATCGCGTACGCCAGCACCATGCTGAATGAAACGGAACGACGCTACCATAGCAACGAGCAGGAATGCTTGGCGGTTATTTGGGCAGTCCGCAAATACCGATATTACCTAGAGGACAGGACCTTCATTCTCCGCACCGACAACAAGGCCCTTACATGGCTAAGAACCATGAGTAGCGAAAGGGCGAAATTGGGGAGGTGGGCGTTATTTTTAATGGAATTTACGTTCACCATTGAGCACTGCCCAGGCTCTACTAACGAGCTACCCGATGCGCTATCCCGCCGACCGCAGATGACTAACCAAGAAAGATCAGCAGACGACTGGGAGAGGATGCTACCCCCTTCCCCCCCAACGCCACCACAGCCTGATACCTTGGAGCTACAATTGCTACAGTTCCGCGAAAATAAGGAAATACTACAAACCCAGCAGCAGAATGATCCCGAATTACCGGAACTGGTAAGGAAACATCCCGACCGGTACGAAGACAGAGAGGGCGTCATTTGGGCAAGAACGCACCCACGAGCAGATCAGTGGCGAATCTGGGTCCCCCATGCGCTACGGACCGGGGTCTGCAAACACCACCACGATCACCCCCACGCGGGGCACCCGGGATTCAATGAGACCTTAAGGGCCCTGACTAACAGATACACCTGGCACGGAGTCGGCCGTGAAGTCAGGAATTACGTCGCCCGATGTCAGGTGTGTTGCGAAAACAAAGCCTACCCGATCCCGAAGACGCGATACACACCCAGGAGGCCAAAAACCCCATGGACCCACATCGCCATTGACATGATGGGCCCCTACCCCCGTACGCCACGAGGAAAACGATATCTCCTGGTAGTGACAGACCAGTTCTCCAGGTGGACGGAAGCGTTCCCGGTACCCAACCAAGAAGCCGGCACAATCATCCGACAGTTGGAGCGCGAGGTTTTTCCCCGATGGGGATACCCAAAAAGCATCTTAACAGACAATGGGCCACAATTCACGGGTCGCAAGTGGGCTAAGGCATGTGAGACATGGGAGGCAGAGAGCTGGACGACTCCCGCCTACCACCCACAGGCCAACCCTACGGAACGCCGGAACCAGGAGCTGAAGAAAAACCTACGCATAAGACTGGGGGGCAACCACACGCAATGGGACGTCCAACTGCCGGAAATACTGTACACCTTACGCCGCAGGCACAATGAAGCCATTGGAACTTCCCCCAGCGAGCTTCTACTAGGATACAACCTCCGACGACCGGGAGAGTGGCGGTGGGAAACTCCTCCCACGGAACTTCCTGCCCCAGAAGAGGTAAGAAAGGCGGCCATTCGGAGAACAGGGGCGGCGCGGAGATGCCAGCACCAGTATATTCAACGGAAATACCCGGAGCAAGCAATAGGCGAACGCCATTTGCCGGAGGGGAGCCAGGTATTGCTCCGAAACCACCCTTTAAGCCGAGCCAGCGAAAAATTCTGCGCGGGGTTTGCACCGAAATGGGAAGGACCGTATGAGATAATAGGACGTCAAGGCAATGTTTACTGGGCGGAGGACGAGCTAGGAAAAATGCGGAAGGTAGCGAGAGACCAAATACGCCCCCTACCCGAACCCCGCGGCCCTTACCACAGGGAAAGTACCAGGGAAGACGCAGAGGAAACCATCACGAGGCCACAAGACCACGGGACGGTGGCTAGTGACGAAGAATTAGCAACAGATAGGGAGGGGGCAGCGCGGC
Source organism: Clitarchus hookeri (assembly GCA_002778355.1). Classification (NCBI taxonomy): domain Eukaryota; kingdom Metazoa; phylum Arthropoda; class Insecta; order Phasmatodea; family Phasmatidae; genus Clitarchus; species Clitarchus hookeri. The sequence continues at coordinate 1,650 of NQII01000460.1, read as the reverse complement.
ACTGGCGCGCAGTGTCGACATCCCCGTCCGCTATCTCAGCCCGTGTCCCCTGGACGACGCCTGAGACAGCGCGACAGACGGGAGTAATGCAGGGGGAACACAGAGCAGACAACAACAACGAGGCGAATGAGCACGAAGAGAGGCGGGCGGCAGTAGGCGGGCGTGAAGGCGAGTGTGACGAGGGGCGTGTCGAGGCGGAATGGCAGGGCGAAGAAGGACGAGAAAAGCGACAGCGCGAGGGCGGACGAAGGCAGGAGGTAGACGCGGAAAAAGCAGGGGAAGTTGAAGAGAGAAAACAGGAAGAGAGGAGAAATGGCGATCACGCGCGTAGAAGCAAGGAAGTGCAGGAGGAGGACGAGGCGAGTAGCACGTGTGTGGCCACCCCAGGACGCCACATACGCGCCCACACCAGCAGAGCTTCGAATTCGAGACCGGACTCGGGAGGCGAGGAGGTACTGGTGCCAAGCGGCACACCCGTCGACGGGAGACTGCAACCGCCGGGGGATGGCGCCAGGGTGTCTGAAGGAGGGGATGACAGCATAGGCCTCCCCCCCCCCCCGCACGATGCCCAGGTCCCAGTGCGGGTGGGAGGCGGAGAGGCCCCTACCCAGGCAGAGGTCAACCAACCTACAAGGGTCCAACCTTGGCGAAGCTGTCGGGACGGCGAGAGACCCGACCTCTACAGAAGGTGTCGCGCATACAGGCGACACTCCGTCAGGGAATCGAACCCTGACAAGTCTCCGAGGGACGAGGCAGTCCGGAGAGATCGCAGCCAACCAGGGACGGGAGGAGCGAAGCGCCCCTAATCAATACCAACAGACTCTGTGTGACATGGGGTAAGTTTGTTTACCACATGTCGCCCGCTGAGAGAACTAGGAGGGGCGGACCCTCCCACCCACCGACCCGGGTGTAAAGTGACGTGTGAAAAAAAAAAAAAAAACACGCCGGACGTCCTAGTGCCAAGACGGCCTGATGCCGAAAAATGTGCTCTGTATAAAATTTAAGGCCTTCCGCCAACTAATTATAAATTTGTGTCGTAATATATTAAATTTGTTGTAATTACCTGTCAATGGAATGTAATTTAAAGTAGTTGTAAATTTGTTTCGTGATTGTTGTAAGGGTAAAGTGTCAATTTATTTTTAACTAGGTTAAGAGTGTCTGTTTTTCTTGAAAGGCCTGTGACGGATGATGAACCCCGCATGTACCGTTAGCAACTGGCGATTACCGGCGTTTGCGAAGCAAACTTGTGAGCCACTGTTTAAGAAAGCCCCGGACGGGGTGGCAAAACAGCAAGGTAATACGCAAAAATTACTTGGAGTGTGGTAGATAAATTAGGCCAGTGTCAGTCCGCTCGGACGAGCGACAACTAAGTAGTTGGAAATAGTTTCCAGCCTTAAGTGTAAGTGTTTTGTAACTGGAGCCTGTGTATTGCAGTAATACGTAAATGTTGTAATTGTATGTAAATTTTATGTAATTAAAATTTAATTGTAAATTTGGATCCCAGCAGCAGAATGATCCCGAATTACCGGAACTGGTAAGGAAACATCCCGACCGGTACGAAGACAGAGAGGGCGGCATTTGGGCAAGAACGCACCCACGAGCAGATCAGTGGCGAATCTGGGTCCCCCATGCGCTACGGACCGGGGTCTG
>NQII01000459.1:822123-854493 GCA_002778355.1 Clitarchus hookeri | reverse complement strand
AAACCATAATAGCTTTACATACTTTTTTTGGGAAAAGTTAAATGTTTAGTAGATTTTTCCTATACAAGTATGGTTAAATTGCTCATTAAAATGGCGTCCATGAATTCATCTTCCATTTTCAAACACATGCAGTATGTACAATCATTCAACATATTACATGACTACAGTGATAATGGAAACATACATGACTACCATTTGTAACACAACAGAAAATATTATTATTTATTGAATAACTTCAGTGATATTATGTTAGTCCAGTTTCACATATACGCGCACTCGTTGCAGCGTATTTTTCATCACACGAAACAATGTTTCTGCCTGTATGGCGTTAATTTCCTCGGAAATTCGGTTTTGAGTGTGTTCAGATCTGGCAGGCTTGTTTCAAACACTCGAGTATTAAGGAATATCCACAGGAAAAATCGCAAGCGGACCAATTGGATGATTGGGTAGCCCAAGGAAAGTCTCCAAAATCGCGATCTTAAAGTGTTTATTGACTGATGAATGCTATGTGCTGTGGCTCCATTTTGTTGGAAATAAACGCCTGCCTCGTTAAACTTTGATGCCGCGTAATGCTGGGAACACGAACTCATTCAGCATTTGCACATATGAAGGCTGAAATTCCACACCATAGAGTAGCTCTGCGACTGTGAAGAGGTTTTGCATGCATCTGGCGAGGATTATTGTCGATCCAATAGTGCATGTCTTTTTTGTTTACACAATCTGATAGTTCAAAATGTGCCTGACTTAATCAATCTACAAAGAATATCTGGCTCCTCATGCACTAGAGCAATAAATTGTTCACAGAAAACTCTCCTTGACATAAAATCATGGTCGGGTAACTCCTGCATCACCTGAATTCTGCAACTATGATAACTAAGGTCTGCAAGTAAAATTCGGCACATTGAATTCTTTGACAGATTTAGTGCCGAAGCTTGCTTACGTACGGAACGTCTTGGGCTTTGAAGGACAGAAGTCCTTACATGCTCAATGTACTCTTGGGTCCGCACACTTCATGATGGTGTGGCGATCGAGTACTCGCCTGTTTCTTCCAATATCGAAATGTCGTCTAAACATGACAAAATATCGTTATTTTTTNTGTGGCGATCGAGTACTCGCCTGTTTCTTCCAATATCGAAATGTCGTCTAAACATGACAAAATATCGTTATTTTTTTAAGTAGGTCTCAATAGAGAACGCACTGTGTGCAGGTGATCACTGCTCCATGCTTACTAACAATAGCGTCACTCGCTGAACAGGTCTGGCCATGTCGCATCATCCCCACTCCAGGGCCGCGTGAGTACTACTCAAGTCAAAATGGTAGGTGAGCGCTGACATATTATATATAACTAAAAATTTTAGTAAGGTTTCTGGAAAAAGGTATAGAGTATATTTAGAGGACACTATGGTGTAATGTTACAAATAACACATGCAAATAATCTTAAAACTGGTGTCTAACAAAAAAGATTAATTTGTACAACTGCAAGCATTTCTCTCTCAGCACAATAAGCAGTGAACTGACATCCATATCATCGAGGGCCGTCTACTCGTCTGTGTGATATCGGTCTAATGTAACACGACCATGCAATCATCCATACACTCACACTCACCCATTTTATTTATCATATTTGCATGGCCTCTTAGCATTATGTCTGATAAGTTATTTTACGTCACATTGCTAGCTTGTGTTTAGCTGTTGGTTGCATGGCATCTCGGGCTCAGTATATATATAAGGTGGGCAGAGTCGCGTCTCCGGACCTTCTCAGCCATCGGTCTGGTAAGGTTTTTTTATGTACCACTGTTCTATTACATTATGAATGTTATTATCTAACGTACTAAAAATTTTGCATATCTTTCCCACCAAAGTAAAAAAATCCGCTCAAATTTCAAGTGTGTGATCACACCAGCGTGTGGCATATTGCATGGGGTTTTTTAATTTTAAATCAAACTAGCAACAACATATCTTAATTTTTTTATAATATATAATTTATTTGCTATCTAAAGTCATGTGAAAACGAAGTTAACTTAAAGCACAGCCCTCGCACAAAACTATCAGCTGTTTCCGACATNGCTATCTAAAGTCATGTGAAAACGAAGTTAACTTAAAGCACAGCCCTCGCACAAAACTATCAGCTGTTTCCGACATTGCCATTAGCATCACAGTCGACTAGATATCCAGAAACGATACAGCAACACCAGTGTCGTTTCTGGAGTTCGTCGTTTGCATTCACTCAGTGAACTCAATGATATAAAAATAATGGCTGCACAATTAATACATAATAGGTCATGCATGAGTGCAAAATATTTGTTCGTCATCGATCGCTAGAAAATATAATCTACAGGCACACATGATAACCATGTCAGGATGAAGGTCCTTCGCCTGCCAAAATGGGTTAGGTACAGCATTTATAATCATTAAAAGATAAATAGAAATAATTTTATATCCTTGCTTGATAACCAGTTACATTAAAAAATATTAGTATGGTCTGGGAATGTTACCTTCAATGGTTTTGTAACAATTTTTTCCAGAAAACTTTAAAGATGTACGTCGCACGAGACGAGGATGGTTCGCCAAAACATACTTGTAAATTATGGGCTCGTATGAAGAAACAAGAAGTTATTGTTATAACTTATGAGCTTACTTTCCTCAACAGGGGTGCAATTAATTTTTAAATAAGTTCTTAAAAGCTGTGTTGGTAGGTAGTTCTTGTCGTTTCGTTTGAAGCAATATCGTAAGAAATTAAACCTGAAGCTAATACAACAGTAGTGAGGCAATTACAAATACACACGTGCCTTACCTGGGACTCGAACGCAGAAAACCTCGTCCATAAGCTAGTGTGCAATCAACTGCATTACGGAGATCGGATTTGGAGCATCAACTTAGGATTTAATCAGTATAATGTTTCAAATTATAGGATTACTTAACATAAAATACATACAGGGCATTAATTTTGAAAATAAGTGATTGAGCCACTTAAGATTAGGTTAGGACATATAAACTTAAGTTTACATGTGTGAAGAATGCATTGGGATTCAGTTGTTTGATCCCCGAGATATGGCTTAAAAAACCTAATTTTCTTATTTGTTGCTATCGTACAATAATGCCAAAGAAGAGGCTCTATGTAAAATGCTTCTAACGTATAATTTGTACATACAAATTTAGGTTAAATTTGGTTAATTAATTTAATAATTGTGGCAAATTTCATTTAATTATTTATGAAGCTGCCATATAAATTATCGTTGTCTGACCCATTAAAGTCATGAAAGTTTATGTGGCCTTCTGTGGCATTTATGGTGTGCACAATTTGGTACAAATTAGTTGAAATGTTCCAATGTTACATTTGGTGGGAATCAGTTGATATATCCTCGAGAAATGATACAAAACCTCCATAATTTTCACATGTTGGCGATATTCATAAATGGAGGACAAAGAGTAGCACTTTCCGTTATAGTGTAGTGTTAATATACAAAGTTAAGTTAAAATATATTACATAGTTAAGTAAATTTTGCACATAAAGCTAAAATGATTTTATAGCCATATTTATAAAAATAAGTGTGTAATATTAAAAATATTACATATATTAATATGGCTCGCAGTATATCTTCACTAAATTTTATAATAATTGGTATATTGTTTCCCGAGATATTAGATACAAACTTTATTTTTATTTGTAGGGCTATCTTACAAAATGGCAGANAATTGGTATATTGTTTCCCGAGATATTAGATACAAACTTTATTTTTATTTGTAGGGCTATCTTACAAAATGGCAGATAAATGAGACTGCATAGACAAATTTCATTATTGTAATAGCTACTGCCAGTATACAGAGTTAAGTTAGTATTTATTTAGTTTATAAAATATACTGAGCTAAAATATTTATAGTCACCACTTTGAAAATAATAGTCTGACATAATTAAAACATACTAGTTTACACCACCTGCTGCAGTNTACTAGTTTATACCACCTGCTGCAGAAATATTTGTTTGCCAAATTTGGTAGTAATCGGTCAATTGCTTCCCGAGATAAAACTTTAAAACTTTATTTATTTGCATTGTGCAATCTTACAAGGATGCTTCATGTAGGTACAGGTGAGAGTTGTAATATCAACTGCCAGAATATAAAGATAAGTTGGAAATTATTACATGGTTTTAACGATATCGCATTTAAAGCAAAAATAGCTATATGTCCGCCATTTAAAAAAAAATTTCTGACATGCTTAAAACATGCAATTTCACTTCATCGGCTTGAAAACTACTTGTTTGCCAAATTTGGTAGGAAAGGGTTAGTTTTTTTTTACCAAGATATGACATAATAACTTTATTGATTCGCATGGTGGTGTCTTCCAAAATGGCCGACGAAAGCGTTAATTTGATGNAATTGGTATATTGTTTCCCGAGATATTAGATACAAACTTTATTTTTATTTGTAGGGCTATCTTACAAAATGGCAGAGAAATGAGACTGCATAGACAAATTTCATTATTGTAATAGGCACTGCCAGTATACAGAGTTAAGTTAGTATTTATTTAGTTTATAAAATATACTGAGCTAAAATATTTATAGTCACCACTTTGAAAATAAGAGTCTGACATACTTAAAACATACTAGTTTATACCACCTGCTGCAGAAATATTTGTTTGCCAAATTTGGTAGTAATCGGTCAATTGCTTCCCGAGATAAAACTTTAAAACTTTATTTATTTGCNACCACCTGCTGCAGAAATATTTGTTTGCCAAATTTGGTAGTAATCGGTCAATTGCTTCCCGAGATAAAACTTTAAAACTTTATTTATTTGCATTGTGCAATCTTACAAGGATGCTTCATGTAGGTACAGGTGAGAGTTGTAATATCAACTGCCAGAATATAAAGATAAGTTGGAAATTATTACATGGTTTTAACAATATCGCATTTAAAGCAAAAATAGCTATATGTCCGCCATTTAAAAAAAAATTTCTGACATGCTTAAAACATGCAATTTCACTTCATCGGCTTGAAAACTACTTGTTTGCCAAATTTGGTAGGAAAGGGTTAGTTTTTTTTACCGAGATATGACATAATAACTTTATTGATTCGCATGGTGGTGTCTTCCAAAATGGCCGACGAAAGCGTTAATTTGATGNGAGATATGACATAATAACTTTATTGATTCGCATGGTGGTGTCTTCCAAAATGGCCGACGAAAGCGTTAATTTGATGGAATATATAAATTTTGCAATATATACTTTCAGTAAAAAAAATTTGGTCGAAATTGGTTAAATGGTATGGCAGATGTACTTAAAAAATATAAAATATTTGTATACACGCCATTTTGAAAATAGTACCTAATCTTTTCTATCAGTTACATTTACTTGGAACATCAAAGCATTACTTACCTGCTAAATTGGGCGAGAATTGGTTTAATATACCCAATAGCACATGATATACACCGGGTATCCTAATTATATCCACAATTTCAAAAGGTCATCTAAGTCATACAGTGCATCTCTAATGTATATCCTTTGAATAACCAATAGGTGATACCAGTTTGTACCACCTACTGGATATCCATTAGATATCACAAAACCACAAATCACCATTACTTAAGGTTAGTTTATACATCTAAATATGTNCCTACTGGATATCCATTAGATATCACAAAACCACAAATCACCATTACTTAAGGTTAGTTTATACATCTAAATATGTGTATAGGATATAAAAAATATCTATATCACATTTTGGATGTTCGGTGGAAATTTGGATATCTTTTGGTAGTTTTTTGGATGTAACTTGGCTAATCTTAGATGTCCTTGGATATCCTGAATGTTGATGAGTGACTTCCGTCAGATATTCTTTGCATGTCGATGTGATACATGGGTAGTTTTCGAGATATAATGTAAAATCTTTATTACTACATTTGGTACTACTTTTCAAAATGGCGGACCAATAACACTATCCATCTTAATATCTAATGCTCACTTGATGCTCTGCTGGCATACAAAATTTGGTTTAAATCGGTTGAATGTTTTCAGAGATATGGCATATCACCTCTTGTTTTATAATGGCCGCCATTTTGAAAGTAAGTATTCCAATTGGTAAAAAAATATAAAAGTCAGGTGTCCTTACTAAGTTTATATGTTTATCAAGATTGGTAAATGTCGGTTTAGGCATTAAAAATTTCAAAAGGGGAACGCACACATACACAGACCCCTACACATACACGCATACACACTGACAGGAAAGTGATCTCATAAACCTTTCTTTCCTTCGGAAAGAAGGCTAAAAATTGGCCAGTGGGTTGGCCAAACATATCACCAGACCGAAACTTAGTCGACTTATACTTGTGGTGTCACTTGAAGGCACAGATGTATCCAACTGACGTGGAAAATGGGAAGGATATCTGGCAACATATTCAAGATGCATGCCATACCATGTATACTAATCCTGGTACATTGCAGCATGTGCACCAGTCATATGAGTGTCGAATTCGTTCATGCATGGAGATGGATNGTATACTAATCCTGGTACATTGCAGCATGTGCACCAGTCATATGAGTGTCGAATTCGTTCATGCATGGAGATGGATGGGTCACACTTCAAGCATATGCTGTAACCATGTCAACTTTTCACATTCGAAATAAAGCACATATACTCGAAATTCGAGTTGGTTTTTTTCTACCACCCCATACTACCACCATTAACTAAGGGGTCATTTACCTGCATGAGGACAAAAACATGAATCAGGTTGTCGATTAGTATATCTTGCACGACAGTGAGTGGCATGTGCTGCCTTCTTCCCAGGTAACCTAACTAAACATGTGATTTCTGTGTTAATGGTTGGGTTTAGAGGATAATACAAAAGCGACAATTTTTTATTGCACGGGTGAGTGAGTGAAGAGATTTCGGCAGCTCTTAACAGCAAGGTCTTGAGAGTTGATGAGTGTAAAGCGAGGTGAGTATGGAGCAGTGCTAGGATGAGAGGGTGAGGAAAACGGGAGATCCTCGCGAAAACTCGCCGACGAGTGGCATCGTCTGGCATGATTCTCACTTTTTTATTGCTTTATGCAATCTGATTACTAACACATCACGTCAAAGTGCTTCAAGCACAGGGTTTCAAAATTCTAAGCAATTGGAGGGCGCCAAACTTTATTTAATATATAAAGGGGTGTATTCTCTGTAACGCAATTATGTGTGGCAAGCTGCCTTGTAAACGTTTGCATGCATGAAAATTTTCATTGCATAATCGCAAGTGGTTTCCAATTTATTGTCGCATAACACATTTCCGGTCGCAACATTCCAGGGCGTCTACCACAATCAGAAATCATATAAGGCCCCTTTGTCGTATATATGTTTCCCTCTTAATTTTTCCTAAGGACTACTGTAATTCCGAGTTAGCATACATTACCGACTCATACTGTATAGAGGTGCGATGCATGCTGATACCTTTTTTGATGTTCAGACGTTTAAAAGTTAACACCGATTTGAGAGCATTCTCTTGCTATACAGTAAAGATGAATTGGAAATACGAAAGCCTGCCTTTGACATCAATGATCATGGAGCCATGACCTGCATCATTGCCACCTTATTGTCGTCAGTGCCGAATCTGTGATCGATATTTTACCTTCGGTCAAAATTCTCGTCGACATGAGAGAATCACCTGTACGTAGATTCCTCTTCGTGCGATGAAGCATTACGACAGTGGTCCTGTGCAGTTAATGAAAGGCAATACATTGAAGGAACACACCAAGGTCTGCAATAATACTTCTACTGGGATCAGAAATTGATGTCGTCAATACCCCTTGCTACATCGGTGGGTACTTATTCAACAGTTGATTATGACGAGACAGTTAATGCTCATGATGGAATGAGTGACCCGCATCGTCAAGTATATTNACTTATTCAACAGTTGATTATGACGAGACAGTTAATGCTCATGATGGAATGAGTGACCCGCATCGTCAAGTATATTCGGTTTGTGTAGAATGTACACTTGCATGACTTTCGCATGCAATTTACGAACACCAAAATAAACGATCGTTGGCTCTAAATACTGATGATGAGCATGCGACTCCCACATGGAAAGTAAACTTGATACTAAGGACAAAACAGGGGGTGAAGATTACCTTGAAANTGATGAGCATGCGACTCCCACATGGAAAGTAAACTTGATACTAAGGACAAAACAGGGGGTGAAGATTACCTTGAAAACAGCATTGATAAAATGAACATGAATACAGTAATGGTGCTGAAGACGATAGCGATTTTCTCGATGCACTGAAATACCCGTGTACCACATTTGATGCAACGAGCAACATTAAGAAGGCAGAAAAAATGATGATAATACTGGCTACACATATCCCGAAGACCTAAATGAACTTGTTCATAGACTCAGACATTTAATCACTTTGTAATAATGTGGATATTCTTCGTGCATAAACGAGATATCTTCAAACATTAGATAAATGGAGGTGAGGAATTATATCGCAAAATGTGAAAACCATTTTTTTCTGAAATTTTAATTACAAAATAATATTCTTTTTGTAAAATATNGAATTATATCGCAAAATGTGAAAACCATTTTTTTCTGAAATTTTAATTACAAAATAATATTCTTTTTGTAAAATATGTAATTTTCGTGTATTATCTTTTTTCCTTACTAGTTTAAAGTGGTTGTCGTATCCTTTTTTCTTCACAAGTTTACAGTGGTTCTATGAGCTCTTGTTTACTAAATAACAGATCTGCATACAGAATATTAATGANTTTTCTTCACAAGTTTACAGTGGTTCTATGAGCTCTTGTTTACTAAATAACAGATCTGCATACAGAATATTAATGAGGTCTTTAAGTATAAAATGCATGAATAGTGGACTGCATGCAAATATTAAAGCAATCGTCAAGTACAAATTGGCAGACAATTGGTGCATGAGTGAAATTTCTATACATATGGGTGGCAACAGATGAAAAAGCCATGGAATGATTGTAGATTGATTATTGATAAAAATATTGGACGAATGATTGATAGAAATATTGGAATATTGGTGGACAGATAGATATTAATAGAATACTGCGAGATTGATCGATAGATTTTTGGAAAGATTGAGTGATTGATTGAAAGATTGGACTTAAGATTGAAATGTTGATAGAAAGATTGGGAAATCTTTGATGTAAAGATTAGGAAATATTGATGGAATAATCGGAAGGCTGATGGAAAAATTTAAAGATTTATGGAAAGATTGCAAAACATTTCTAGAAAAAGAGAAAGATTGATGGAAATTTTGCGAAAAATTGATGGAATGATTGCGAAAGGTTTATGAAAATATTGAAATATGATGGAAAGATTGGTGAGCATTGGGAGGTTGGATGAAAAATTGTGAGATTAAGGGAAAGATTGGAAACATTTATGGAAAGATTGGAAGATTGATTGACAGATTGTGAGATTGATCGATAGATTTTAAATATACATTTAAATATTGTGATAAATTGATGGAAAGATTGTGAAAGATTGATGGATAGTTTGGAAGATTAAAGGAAATGTTTCGTAATTGATAGAAATATTAGAAGATTGATGGGATGATTGAAAAACAGTAATGGAAATATTGGACATAAAATTGGAAGATTGATGGAAATATTTCGAAATATTGATGGTAAGACTGAAATATTGATTGAAAGATATATGGGAAGACTTTAATATTGATGGAAANAATATTTCGAAATATTGATGGTAAGACTGAAATATTGATTGAAAGATATATGGGAAGACTTTAATATTGATGGAAAGACTAGAAGATTGATGGAAACATTTAAAGATTGATGGGAACATTGATATAAATATTGGTAGATTGATGGATTAATCAAAATACTGATGAAATTATTGGACTATTGATGGATTGATTGTCGGAAGAGCACGCCAGATAAGACTATCACCCTAGCTGTCCTCTACAATACAAAATTTCAGGGCTTAGCACTATTGGTATTTAAATTATGACCAACTATGGCTTTAAAAGTGTTGGTACATTCTTATCCATACCATGGTTATAACATACTTGTGAATGTGGTCTCTATTCGTATGATGGGATTGGTTTAGTCACATAAACACACATAAAAAAATATCAGAGTAGCATACTTATGCCTGCAAAACATTTGAGGCAGTTAATAATGTGAATATTTTGAAATTGTGCAGTTATTAATCTTCAAGAGAGAGGAAACCCAAATTGAAGTAACTGAGTGAGAGACTTTTGTATGTTTCTGGAACACTTTATGCACAATTTCAGTACCAAATTTTAAAAAAATGTGTATTTAAATATAATTTTTTATTGAAAAAGTTGTTTTAAAATTAGATAATAAAGACATTTTTTAGATTTTACAAACCCTAATCCTATAAAATCAAAATTACCACCATAAATATACATATATATGCTCGAAGAATTAGTGGATGTAACTGCCGAATACCTTCGGTTACGTTCGACAGTCCCAANAATATTTCGAAATATTGATGGTAAGACTGAAATATTGATTGAAAGATATATGGGAAGACTTTAATATTGATGGAAATACTAGAAGATTGATGGAAACATTTAAAGATTGATGGGAACATTGATATAAATATTGGTAGATTGATGGATTAATCAAAATAATGATGAAATTATTGGACTATTGATGGATTGATTGTCGGAAGAGCACGCCAGATAAGACTATCACCCTAGCTGTCCTCTACAATACAAAATTTCAGGGCTTAGCACTATTGGTATTTAAATTATGACCAACTATGGCTTTAAAAGTGTTGGTACATTCTTATCCATACCATGGTTATAACATACTCGTGAATGTGGTCTCTATTCGTATGATGGGATTGGTTTAGTCACATAAACACACATAAAAAAATATCAGAGTAGCATACTTATGCCTGCAAAACATTTGAGGCAGTTAATAATGTGAATATTTTGAAATTGTGCAGTTATTAATCTTCAAGAGAGAGGAAACCCAAAATGAAGTAACTGAGTGAGAGACTTTTGTATGTTTCTGGAACACTTTATGTACAATTTCAGTACCAAATTTAAAAAAAATGTGTATTTAAATATAATTTTTTATTGAAAAAGTTGTTTTAAAATTAGATAATAAAGACATTTTTTAGATTTTACAAACCCTAATCCTATAAAATCAAAATTACCACCAGAAATATACATATATATGCTCGAAGAATTAGTGGATGTAACTGCCGAATACCTTCGGTTACGTTCGACAGTCCCAANGAAATATACATATATATGCTCGAAGAATTAGTGGATGTAACTGCCGAATACCTTCGGTTACGTTCGACAGTCCCAAGTCGAAGGCTACTGAGCACCCCCTGAGTTGAGCCGAAGACTGCCGAGCACCTTCGAGTCGAACCAAAGACCCGCTCCGCAGCCGCACAGCTACCCAGTTGCACAATTCCAATTTAAAATACGTTTTGCCGAAGTCGGCATATATACTCTACTAATAATCTAATTTTTGAAGCAGCTGAGACACAGTGCAGTTCTTTGACATATTTCGGTTTATTTTCCGCAGTCTAGCATCCCTGACAAAGTATCTGCTGCCTTCAAAATTTAACACATCTGAGAATTTATTTGGATCTAACTGCCAGTCTTCACATGTAAAGGTGTGTTTCTGTACATCTACTTGATGACTGTGAAAAGTTCACGAGCCAAAGCTTCCCCCAAAATAAGTGTTCCACAACATACTATCTGATTACAACTTCGCTACCGAAGATTATATTCACACCCAGACAGTATGGGAGACATTTAACTGTGCGAACATGAGAGAATCTTCCGAATTGTACCTGAAGATGGATGTGCTTATACTGTCTGATGAATCTGGAATCTTCAGGGACTTGGGTATTGCCATGTGAGAACTAGACTGTGCTCATTATGACAGTACACCAGGGTTTGATTTTGACGACATGCTTCGAATGACGGAAGTAGAGCTGGAGCTACTCACAGAATATAAAATGCATATGTTTGTGGACGAACAGATCCTTCTCGAAGACACTGATGTACCGATTCCATTACGATGTAATAAATCTCGGAACGCAAAAGACCTGTGGCTACTTTGTATAGAAACTGGCTCATTCCTGTACGAAGCTCGAACCCAGGACATCTACGACGACATGGTAGCGAACACCCGGTTCTTTGCCGAGTTCTACACAAGAGCCTACCCCATTGCACACCTTTGCTTACAAGTAAGAATACAATATTATTGGCTATTTCAAGGATGAGTGCAATGGAAAGATTATGACTGAATTCATAGGCCTCTTTGCAATATTTTCCTCGTAGAAGAGCAATGGAGATGTATAAAATAACTATGGGTTTTAAGGAGAACATGCTAAAATAAAAGACAAAATCTAATTTTCGATGAACACAATACGAATGCACCAATATGCTCGGTATACAGAGAATGTAGATGATATAGCTTTGTGTAGCTCCATTGACAATATAATATTATGCGAAAATTGTATAAATTTGTTGCCTTATNTGTAGATGATATAGCTTTGTGTAGCTCCATTGACAATATAATATTATGCGAAAATTGTATAAATTTGTTGCCTTATAGCATTATAGAGAAGGAATTATTTATGTTGTATATATATACTCCAAATTAAATAATGTATACACGGATGTGATAGACACCAGTGGCATATTTTCCGTTTAGCCATTTAGATTCAAAACATGGATTTAGAAGGGCCCTATACATTTCCAAGATTATTTTTAAATTGAAGGTGCATATGGAGGCTTCCGTATGGATACGACGAATATAGATTCAAGAATCGCAACTTCGTGAAGTTCCTGTCAGTACCAAAATAGCATCGAAAACTTCGTCTAAACTGATCGATGACATAAGAAAATTTAATTTCTAAAGAATCCACCTCGTGCGATTTTTAGTCGCTGTACATGCTCTACATGGCATTCGTGCTGCGATAATTTGGGAAAAAATTATTTGCACTTGCTAAGTCAATGTTCTTTCTCCTACTGGATTCACCATGTGTTCGCATCGATACCTCCTTCAAACATACTGTATACTGTGCTGAATTAATATGGCGGGACTACAGGAAATTAAAGCAGTAAGCATATATGAAATGCAAATTTCTAATATATGGAATATTAAGAAAAATATAGTTCTTTTCACAGACTTTGTATTTTATTTATTCTATATCAAACCCTTCACCTGATCCAGCAAAATTCCATGTAAGGTTTTGCGTACACGACCACGAAACCTTGTTATTTAACAAAACAGGTGAGACTGGAATTAAATTAAGAAGATATAAATATGCCCCTTACTTACTGTATTTGTCTAGCAATAATGCCCCATGCATAACCACAGAATTTAACCTTGGTTTGATGCGGTGGTTAGACAACTCACCTTCGACCAAGATAAGCCAGATTCGTGGCCCAGCAAGTCACTTCCGATTTTTCATATCTAAGAAAAAATTGCACACATAGCTGTTGAACACCATGTCTCCCTGTGTTAATTTCTTTATCCCTACCATAAAAATTCGATATATCTCTATTAACACCTCGTCTCACCCTCACTGGTGATCCAGACTGCATCTGCTAGGCACAGTCCAAATCTGAACCATAATGTAAATGTGCCCTATAAATGCTCCAAGTTGCCCTTTTCATTGTGAACATAGTTTTCTATCTTAATATTTTAGTTTTCAGCGCAGATCATCGTTACTTATATTCTACAAAAATGCATTTCTTTAGGAAAATTTTTATTTGAAAATGCCAGTTTTTGCAGGGTATGACATCATTCCTTATACTATATAAAAAAAAAACAATCTGCATTTCTCTAAGAGTATCTACACTTCACCAACTCTATGAGCAGGAACGCGATCTTATATACTCGAAACGAAAGCAAGAAATATGCAATATTAATATTTTGGAAATAACTTAAACGTTAAAGTCATCTTTCTCTGACAACATTAAGGTGATTATAATCCTGTTTTGTTAATTATGGTCTTGCAGATTGTTAAACACGGTTTTGTTGTCGTATGCCCAGAACAGTATATAGAGTTTTGCTGGAACAAGTAAATAGTATGGTACAAAATAAAATTAATTATGTATACAAAAATATTTTTTACAAATTTTATAAATACGAAATTTGCATTTTTTAAATACTTGCTGCTTGTATTAAATGTAGTCCTGCAATTTTCCTTAAACCAATACACAGCATGGTTAGAACATTTATCGATGACAACACATGNACAGCATGGTTAGAACATTTATCGATGACAACACATGGTATTTTACAGTAGGTACTTATGACTTTTTACAAAGTATTTTTGCATGAGTTTTGCGCAGAACAATTACTGAAGCTAAAAATCAGATGAGCCAGGTTTTTTTACAAATTAACTTTCCTCATATCGACGATCAGTGATGCTGTATCGGTTATGACAACAATCTTGCGAATTTGTAGTTCTTGACTTCATATTCGTCGCATATTCTAATCGTGAAGCGCGAACACAAACACACACACTTAATTTTAAAAAAATTGGGAGAATGTCCTATACCGAGACTCTCCACCTGCATAGCTAAACGAGAAATATGCTACTGGCATCTCNAAAAAAATTGGGAGAATGTCCTATACCGAGACTCTCCACCTGCATAGCTAAACGAGAAATATGCTACTGGCATCTCTCACATTTTTGTACACACGTTTTAGTCTGGAGTTCCATATTTACAACATAAAAAATTCGTACCCTATAGTAGCATACGGCAAAATTTGAATGCCGCCTTCTCATATGATTAAATTTTCATAGGAGCAACACAAAGACAATTATTTACACACGCTCTATAAAGAGCATGTTGATGCACTCATATTGTGGTTTTAGTCACATGCACTCTTTTCAGTTCGTCTCATCCAGCTATGTAATTCAAAAATTCGATTTTGTCTGTTACCATGCACATCTATTTCCTTAGTTTTTTTCGTTACCTTGCTATTGCTCTTGTACGAATATTATTTGGCTTGGTGGCCTACGAATATTCATATTATTTCCACTGTACTCATCTTTGAACTTGGCCACAATTTTTCATTTCTTGCCAAGTAGCAGAGGTGTGTGGTGGGGTAGGCACTTGTGTCGAACTTGGTGAAGAATTGGGCATCTGCGAGTATGTCATTGTAGAAGTCCTGGGTTTGAACATTGTACAGGAAAGATTCAGTGTCCATATACGGGAACACCAGGTGTTATCGATACTGGACCATCATTATGTCGTAATTGAAATAGTTCATCAGCATTTTCGACAAGTCAAGCACCACAAACACTATATACATAGGTTCGTCGAAAAGTATGGATTTGTGCTGCAGGCAAATAAGGGAACAGAATTATTGTAAATAATTTGGTTAAGTAATTTTGGCTTGGCTACCCATTTTTTAAGCTTACTTTTGCTCTGCATCAATTTAATTTTTTTGCAGTTTTCTCTTTTTCACCATTAAGTTTCCAAATGTGATGTTATTGCTTTTTAAATAATTCCTTCTCTAAATCACTGTAGGCTGCCTGTCGCTTCGTTGTGTTGAGGTCGATGCAAGTCTTCAGACATGCAGTCTGCTCAAACTGGAGCACATTGGGATTTTTTGTATCTTCAATCTATGATCCAGTGCCTTTTTCAGAATGTGGCAGTGAACAATGTAATGCTTTTTGTCTTCGATAGTTGTGATCGATTAAGGGTGTTTGATCAGGATTGACATTGGTACAAAGGCAGGAAAAGCAGGTCCTTGTGTACAACATGCAGGGCTGAGGGATACTTGATGTCAACCTTTAGAGTGTACTTAGAGNAAGGCAGGAAAAGCAGGTCCTTGTGTACAACATGCAGGGCTGAGGGATACTTGATGTCAACCTTTAGAGTGTACTTAGAGTTACTATCATCAGACACAAACATGATATCGATAATTTTGTTCTCGTTCCTATTTAAAGTTGTATACTGGTAGCAAAAATGACGTGGCTTATCTATACAATTTATTTGCATAAAGGTACTGAAGAAAATTGTGAGCTTATTAGCATAATATTTCTTGGGTACATAGATGTAATTCGCTACAACATGGCATTTGACGCATTCAGTCACACCGCCACCCATTCCTTCCCGGATAAACATATGCATATCATAGTATGTGTGCTCCATCTCTACACCCAGCATTCGATGGATGGCATAAAAAGAAACAAACCTAAGGTACTGACATAGTGAGAATATTCTATCTCGTTAATGGCAGTACACAAGCCCCTGAAGTTTTCAAAGACGTCGGCCAGAATGAGCACATCCATATTCATGCACAAGTCGGAATATTCTCCCAGGTTCGCACAGCTGAACATCACCCATACTGTCTGGGCATGAACATAATCTTTGGCAGTGATGTTGTTATCAGTAATTCGGTTGTATAATGCTTCTTTTAGGGTCAGGAGTGGATGTTTCAGCTGTTCGCAGACGTCGAGTTAGTCCAGCACCGGTTTGTCTGGCTCGAGACGGGCAATAGTTTCGCAAATATCATAGGTAATATGCCATATTACAAAGAATTGCTATAGAGACACCTCAAATAAATGACTCACTATAAGACTTGTATCGTTGTTCGACATACACTTGCGATGTGACTATTATCAGAGATTTTTTTTGCAATTCTTATTAAATATTATTTTATATTTTTAAACATAAAATTTGGTGCGAGACTCGAACATGCACTTTAACATTGGTTAGTGTCTTGGAACTCTGGGACCCCCCCGGACTGATTTGCCAAAAAATATCCAAAATTTATTGTTTTGTGTGCCACAGTCGGCATTACGTGAACTGAATCACGACATGCTTTGTGGTATTTGTCATGATTCGGTATTTGTTTCGCGAATTGGCTCACAAATTACTGATACTTTGATTGGAAATAGTTTTTACCTTCTGTGTTTTATAAAAATTTGGTAATGTTAATATTAATTTGAATAGTCCTGTGGGGTTGTTTTGCTATCAAATATAATTTTTTTTATAGTAAATACAAAATACACCGGTAAAAATAATTGCGATTATTTATATAAATGAGAGTCATCAGTAACTCAGTTGTCATTCTGACACCATGATGAGAACATAAATTTGGAAGTGATCACTCTCCTTTAACTGACGATTTTTAGTGCGTACGAAGGCTTACGACTTACCGTGATGAAAATTGAGTTCTTACAAATGCATTCTTCGTCGAATCGCCGATGATGCTCATACTGCGACAAAGTTTATGCATTCGACTACTATGTGCGAGTCCATCAGAAGAGTGAATGTTTGAAGAACCTATTTCGTGCGATATTTAGCTGTAATCTTTGTCCTAGGCAGGTCCCTCGAATTGATAAATTTATTAGACATTGCAAGTACTGCGAGTACCTATAGCATTTCTAAACAAAGTGTTTTGATGTCGCTACATACGCTAGCTAATATGCTGCATACTCTCTTCACAGAAGACGAGGGGACTACAGACTCTATATGCATTGATCAGAAAGCCATACAGTAGTTTCGTGCGAAAGATACTCCAGCTAAACTGGCACTATAAATGGATAACATTCAAAAAACTATATAGTATCAGTAGCTGTTAAGACTAATGCTGGCAATAAGGTCCCTTCTAGAAAGCAAATGTTCCTCGTGATGTCTGTGGTGATGAAGACACAGGTAGTGAATATGCTGAAAAAGATAATGGTGATGAATACAGTAATGCGGGCAGTGTTGGCGGTGAAGACAATGTCGATATTCGCGATGCGCTCACACATCTCCCCACTGGCTTTGCTGAAAAAGTTGTATGAAGAAGGCAGAAGACTACAAGAATACCCACTACAAATTTTCTGGAAACACTAATTAACTTTTTTATTGTCTCAGTCATTTGACCACTCTTCGACAAAGTTGAGATTTAACACACATTAAGGAATATCTTCAGCCATCGGAGAACTTAAATACTGGGGTTATATCAAATGAGCCGGCTGTGTAATATCCATGATATGCAAACATATGGGAAATGCAAAGATCGAATGTATTGAATAAGTATGATAACAAATTACTGTATACATAGTAAGTATTGAGTGTTTAATTTCCTAGACGGTCACTTTTGCATTTCTGAAAGACTTATAGCTTCGTTGTGTTGCGAACACAACTGATTGCAAGAGTCTGTTTTGGGTGAAATTTACGCGAGAAAGTGCACGAGAACTATAGTTCAATCTGAAGTGTTATGTCTTTATCGGGTCCTTTAAAGTCAGCTAGGTGCTATTGACGAACGAATGAGCTGAGGAATATTTTCAGCAATAAATGTTATCAGTAATAAATATTTTGAGTGAGGAATTTTGAAGAATATTTTTTGAGAAATCTGTATAAGAAATGTTTTTGAGGTACATAATTTGAGGGATATATTTTGAGGAATGTATTGATGAATGATTTTGAGCATGATTTAGAGGAAATATTTAAGGAATTATTATTATAGTAATGTTTTGTGAGGAATTTATGTAGAGGAATATGTTTTACAAATTTTTTGAGGGTTGTTTCCAAGTAAACATTTTGAGGGATGATTCTGGGTGATGTTTTTTAGGGAATGATTTTAAGGAAAGATTTTTAGGAATNTCCAAGTAAACATTTTGAGGGATGATTCTGGGTGATGTTTTTTAGGGAATGATTTTAAGGAAAGATTTTTAGGAATATAGAGGAATGTTTTTGAAGAACGTTTTTGAGGATTGCTTGTGAATAATGTTTTTGAAGAATGTTTTTAAGGAATTATTTTGAGAAATGTTATTTTTTGTAATATGGATTGAAATATTGTGATATTGTTCGAACGACTGATCAAACTATTTAGATATTGATTGAAAAATTAGTTGNTGTTATAGAGGAATGTTTTTGAAGAACGTTTTTGAGGATTGCTTGTGAATAATGTTTTTCAAGAATGTTTTTAAGGAATGATTTTGAGAAATGTTATTTTTTATAATATGGATTGAAATATTGTGATATTGTTCGAACGACTGATCAAACTATTTAGATATTGATTGAAAAATTAGTTGAAAAGGTGGAAGATTGATTGAGAGATTAATTGAAAATATTGATGAAATGGAGTATTGATGACTGCGAAGAGCATGCAAGATTAGACTGTCTATCATCTGTGTTAGCCCCATGCATTCCAAGTTTCAGTGGCCTAACCCCAAATAGTTGCGAATACTACTGTATGGCAGTGTAGTCAATCCAGCTAGAGTCCACGAAGAAACCACCAAAATGAAATCGGGATGCTGATCACAGGCACACCATTAAACAAATACTTCATCTTTACATCTACCCTCGAATAGCTTGTTGGTCAGAAAAGGTACTCTAAATTTGAGTATATTTATTTATATTTGGTGGGAAAATATATTTGTTATTACGAGGAAACCTGATTATACCCAGCAAAATTCGAAGGAAGTGACGAGCATAAATAATACCTTACCAGACTGAATACTGGAAACACCAGGGAAGAGAGAGTGATTTGTCACCTCTCCCATCAGACGAAGAAATGTGATGTGGTGCACCCTTGTCTATGTTAATTATCCGCAGAGGACAAAACATCACATGACGAACAACCACTCAGGAGTGCAATCTAATGGTAGTGGTACGGGTTGATTTGCAGTGTGTAAATGGTGGGTGGATATTGAGGGGGTTGGAGCAGGGTCTGATGTTAAGCCAACGATTGGTTGGATGGATTTGTTTTGGGGGTAAGGGTTTGCTACATAGCAAATTTAAGATAGTGGTTGGGTAGGGCAGTTGATGAATTTACACATACAAACTGGAGGGGTTAGTAGTGGGGGTTAGCTATGTTATGGTCGTCGTTCTGGGAGGATACATACTCTGCCATCTTTACGAACATCGAACCCTAAGGTAGAGTCAAGACGACAGATCCAGCATGTTGATGTTTGGAACATGATTTGTGTAATTTCTCGACATTTTCAAAATGTTCCACTTTTTATTTCAGATTTTTATAATTTGGTAATAAAAATTTCCCGATTTTCCTACAATGCTCATAATTTTATCGGATTTGTGTTAGCTTGGGGTCAAGGTCATGGTCGCAGATATCTAAGATAGCAGTCGAGGTCAATAATGTTGTTCCTCCCCAGATTTCTTGGGATCGTTTTACGATTTTTCTGATTTACTCGATTTTTCTGTTTCAAGGTCACCTAGGATAAATTTTGACGTCACGAAAACCCAACATGGTGCTCAGGTTCGTTAACGTAATTTCTTCCTGAGTTTAACTATATTTTTGCAAATTATTGGTGTTTTTCATCCTTTTACTTTAAGGTCACCAGGTTTAAGGTCAAGGTCACCTTTGCTCAAGTCAAGGACAATGAAAATGGCAGTTGTGTTCATTAATGCAGTTTCCCACAATTTTTAATATTTTTATAATTTTCTCGAGTTTGTTTGTGGATTTTTTTATTACCTCAAGGCCAAGGGGGGTAGAGAGTCACTGTCAAGGTAAAATGCATCTAAGATGGTCGTCAACCGAGGTCACTACATGATGGTCGGTCGGCTTCGTCTCTGGTGCCTGTTGCCCTATTTTCTCCATTTAAATACATTGCAATAGAACATACCAAAATATCGTACCACAGAGCAAGTAATTATTTTTGTAATTGCAATTTCTTGGATACGCTTTATTCATTTGTTTGGAAAAAAAGAATTATCACATTCAATTTAAATATTATTTGTAATATTGATTTAATAAATATTATTAGCATGGTTATAAAAATATATAAACTATACATTTTACACGTAGGCACTCCATGAAATGAAAATAACATTAATCTGACAGTAAAATATGTTTATTTTTTATTTTTAATACCATATTCTTATAAAGTACTAAAGCCTCTGGCTCCCATAAGCAGACGTATATGCAGACATATATGTGTAACCACTAAGCTCCTTTGATTACGTTCGGCAATCCTGACGAGCCAAACTAGGGGTCCCGAATCCGGCGTAGAAGCGATCCTCAGCAAGTAAGCCTCACGAACCGCACGAGCCTCACTATTTCCACATTTTAAATACATTTGTTCCAGTTCGCCCATATAGACACTACTTTTCTATAGCGTTTATTTATATCCCACACGATCTCAATGAGATTGGAAGTGTTCACAAGAAACGAGTCGAGGACGGTGGCGTACGAGTGCTGAAGACGACGCACGGGAGCAAACAGACTTTTCTGCGGAGATCCACAACGACTGTGCACAGGTACTTTTATAGTTCACCAGACAAAACTCCTTTAATTATTTCCTGCGAGAGTTTCTGAAAGATGTGGTGTACACACAAAACCAGTGAGGGACCTGCAGGAACTTGCTGCTCGGATAACTGTGGCAATTGCAGAAGTTCATATGGACATGCTGGAACGAGAGTGGCAGGATCTGGATTATCGGCTTAATAATCTCCGAGCTACGGATAGAGCATGCATCAAACTGATTTAACTGGCATTAGTTCTGCATTCACAATTATGCAACAGACCACTCCCTTCTATCATTTGCTGTTTCTGAATTATAAGCTATCAAATTAGAAAATGTATATTTTTTTAATTTTGTAAATATTTTAAATTATGTGTTTCAGATTTGTATAAAGTAAATCTGTAAGTTTTTCAGTAAGATTTTTTACAACCTTAATCAAGTAACATTTGAGTTAAAGAGGCTGGTTCTCTGTTCATACAGCTGAAAGAAACGAGCTCGGCAGCCCAGTTACTACACTATATCATTTGGGAATATTAGAAATGTAGTATCTTATTAGATTTAAGGTGAAAAAATTGGGGCGACCATGAATGTGTATTAAGTTGGAGATTGGGTAGCGACGAAAGCACTTAGAGAAGGCACGCCTGACGACAACTTCCGCAACATTTCTTATGTGAGAAAATCGGATATGAGCACATAAGGAACTGCTATTGTGGCGGTAAGCCACGGTAACTGTCACACGACTATTGTGGCCCCTAGTAGGGCAAGATATATAAAGCCACATACAAATTTACAGTTATCACAAGTTAGGGATATATATGAGGATATCTGAAAATCATTCCAAACCTCAAGAAGCTCAGATTCGCTTGATACAATATAGTGAGGTGAAAAATGAATGGAGGGGATATACTCGCCTGTTTGATTTCTTCGATATAATTCATCCCAGCTATCTTGAATATATCCGGGAATCACGCAGCAGTATCATTGACAAACCCAGCAACATGGTAGCACGTCAAATTCTGAGCTTAGAGTTTCAAACTGCAAACTTCTAAGAGTCACTTGCATGGAAATTCCTTGTTCAGATTTTTTTGATGCAATATTACTGTTGAATGTTTCCACGCGGTCTCTTGAAGGCTATCATTATTTATGAATATGTGAACGCTGCCCTAGTTTTGTATACGATATTTTATACTGGAACATTTTATATTGCAATACCTTTGCACAGTGCAACTTAGTACTACAGCAATGTACTCCAGTACGTCGAATTGAAAATAATTTGATAAGACAAATGGTGGTACATAGCAGTACACTACTTAAACTGACTGAGACGAAGTCCGGCTTTTATGGGAAAGCAGTAGTGTCCCATCTTCCAGATAAAGTATTTATAAATAATA
This sequence comes from Clitarchus hookeri, assembly GCA_002778355.1. Lineage (NCBI taxonomy): Eukaryota > Metazoa > Arthropoda > Insecta > Phasmatodea > Phasmatidae > Clitarchus > Clitarchus hookeri. The sequence continues at coordinate 831,929 of NQII01000459.1, read as the reverse complement.
TTATAGTAGTTGAAGTTAAAATTACAACAATTATGAAAGGAAGTTATTTATTTCTGTATAAAATTTAGGGGTCCAAGATGAGGAAAAAATAAGTGATAAAAAGGCACTTTTTTTAAGATCGCATTAATGTACTACTTTCTTCACAGGATTCTTGTAAACCGTATTCTGTTATCATTTCTAAAAATTGACAACTGACCGATTGTACATATTCAGTATCTTATCTGCTGAAGTCTGCTTACAGGGGCACGTGTTTTATACACGTGTTTTTAAACTATATTTAAAATATGTGATGTGTGTTAATTTTATATTTGTAAGGCGATGTGAGATATATTTGTCTTACAAAACAAGTATAATAACCTGTACCAGAATAAAAAGTTTTACCACTTCTGTAAAATTAGTTTGAAAACCCAGTCAATATATTAGTCATTTTGTTGTACACCTAATAATTTTGTATAATACGACGGAAATATATACTAAAGTTACAGTTTATCATTCCGTGTGTTAAGTTATGAAATTTCCCATGCATTAGGAGCTATAAAATTAAAGTTAAATTTATTTGCTAGAAGTTTTGCAATTACATTTAATTATGAGACATGAATTAATTCCTTGCTAAATTAAGGTTTGCAAACATGAAAAAAAGAACCGAGTAAAAAATTTAAAGTTAATGAAATTGCTTTACTTCCGTTTTGTCGGCCTATGCATATACACTCTTTTGCAAAAAAAAAAATTGATCACCCTGAAGGTGCCATTGCAGGGGCACTATTGTCGGGGCAGGCACAGGACATGGTAGTATGTATACAGAAAACGTCACAATATTGTACTGCAACAAGCATGCACTGCAGTGGATCAGCCTTGCAGGATGCACAAATTATAGTGTTGGACCACCCTTAGCATGCAGACAGGCGGAGATACGGTTGGGCACAGACGCATAGAGATGTGGGATGTTCTTTTGAGGAAGTTTCTGAAACAGCTGTCCCTCAAAATCTGTTGTAGTGGCAGCTGCGCGAAGTTGTTGTTCAATCTGTTTTTAAACATTCCCGATGGGCGAGAGGTCTGGAGACCTTGCTGGCCAAAGAAGCATGCTGACAAGAAAATGGCATTCTAGATATACCCGTGCTGTATGCGTCTGGGAATCATCCTGCTGGTTAATGGTGTTGTAAAGCTGCAACAGGAAAAGAGAGCGTGCATGGTTGCAGAACTTACAGGACATATCGCCTTGCCATTACTCACCATTTGTGGGGTGCGGTAATAAAAGGAAATGGCATCCCACACCATGACACCTCTCTTTGGGGCCGTGTGTCACTCGACAAAGAAGTATGGATCACAGCATTGGTCAGGACGTATCTACATTCGAATTTGGTTGTCGTCTCTATCCAGACAGAACCATAATTCGTCGCTGAACACCACTCGTCACCAATCCGCAAGCTATCATGCTGCCCGTTCCCGGCAGAAGGTCACACGTGCTCGGTAATGCTGAGGTTTTAGTGGTGGACATCGTAAAGGACGCCCCGCCGACAGATCCCGCTCTGCTAGCTGCCCGGATATGGTATTGGTGGACACAGGCAAATCAACAGCTGCAGTGACATGTTCCTAAATTGTACGCAGAGATGCCCTTGGAGTACTTACTGCCTGTCACACGATGAAAAGATCCTCCCTGCTGGTGGTACACCGGGGTCGACCCGATCCTTCTCGATGGTTGTGTGTCTCTTCCTGTTCCCACTGCGTTTAACACCGACTCACAGTGTAGGTAGAATTGTTCAAGTGGCAAGAAATGCGCCGAAACGTTCTACCTGCCCCTTGGAAGCCGACGATGAAGCCTCTTTCAAAACAAGTAGCTAGGCAAAAAACTTGTTGCATGCGCCTTCGGGTCATGCTACGTGTTCACTAAACTTGGCTCTGTGGCTCACATTGGTCACACTGCTACAAAGACCTTATTCTGTCTCTTTCAGTTATGAATGATGGAGGTATATGCACGCCCTATATTGGCACATACGTCCAAGAAAACCCCATTAAACGCAAATTGCTACATTATGTGGCAATCTTCGTTGTACTCGCGCGATTCGTTCGTGGTGATCAATTTGTTTTTGCAAATGAGTGTACTATTCTTATTATAGCTTGTAATGTAAATTATAAAATTCAATAACTGCTTCCCATTTGGGTAATTCATGATATGTGTGAAAATATTTTCAGTAGTATATGAGTTATTTATCACAAATACAAATTTTACGAAATGGTCGTTTTAATAATAATACTTACACATACAGAAATTATTCACAATAAAAGTGCTGAATATTTACTAATATCATGAATATTATATTCGAACATTGCCATATGTTTAATCGTGTAAATATATATTTTTTTGTGGTTTGTCCGCATTTTGATTTTCAAGTTTTATAATGTTACCATGTTAAAAGATTCATTCTTAGAATTAACATTTGTAAATTCTCATTTTGTAACTTATAACCTATGCTCTGAAATTTATACATGCAGTAAGAGAATGAGAAAAAAACTGTAATAAATTCGCCATTACAACTTTACTCTGATTGCAGGTTATGGCAATGTGACCCCCAGAACTGACTGGGGAAAACTTACAACGATCTTATATGCCATTGTGGGAATGCCACTTTTTTTGCTGTACTTATCTAATATTGGAGACATCCTGGCGAAGAGTTTCAAATGGACTTACGCTAAGATCTGCCTTTGTCGGGGCTGGGGTTCTTCTTCACGAAGGAAGGTATTTAAGGCAAGAAACTATCATTACCAACCGAAAGAAGAGCTAAGAATGCCTCAACCTGCCTTCGCAAGGACTGACAGTATTTGGAAGGTAAAAAGCAAATATATATTTCAGAATGGTAACAAAGTATATTTTATTTTAATCTCAGTTACATGAACCACATATATTAATTAGGCTTGCACTTATAACATGAGTGGAAAGTCACAAATGTTATGCATGCTCTTAAGTTTAGTCATGCGTAATCAGCATGGCTACGTTCGGTAAGAAAGAGTCTATACATCAGATTTATATTTGTAAACATGTTATTTTTAATTTAAGAAAGATATTTCTCACCTTCTTTAAAAATTTTCAGATGTAGGGGTTGTAGCCGATGGCTTAAAGAAACTATATTAAAAAATTAAAATAAATTTTATTACGTTTTTAACAATCACTTATTATTCAATTACTGTATTCTATATTATTTACGAATATCTTATAATAACTTTGGAGGTGCCCAAAATTATTAATTTTATGTAATTAAAGAAACAATCCTTTTTTTATTATTTAAACGATATTTTCCACCTTGCACGTTGCAAAAACCTGATTATCTAGGCGGACTATGGCGGCCGGCACGTTAACTTTGATTCTCCTCTGATACTCTTTAATGCTCGGAGTCGTGGCGAATACAAACACTTCTAGTGCTGTCACGCTGGCTTATTTTCACGCACGATCGCGCCAAAGCGCCCTCGTTCTTTGCCGGAAGAGGCGATTTATTCCCTGACCACTAACGCCAGGCTTGGGCAATATCGCTATTGTTGAAATCCACCGCACGCTGACCTGGTTGAACTTCTATGTGTGATGGCGCGTTCAGGCACGCTGTCGAAGTAAGCCCTGCCTATGGCAACACGACAATGTATATGACTTGAATTGAGAATGTTTCACCTGTCATTACAATAACTATAGGATATTCCCGAGAAGCGTATGAGACAACGTTCAGGGAAATGTGGCTTTGTGGTGTGATTTGGGGTCAATTCTACAGTGCACGTGTGGTACCATCTTTGGGTCGACTGTTACCACTGTAGAGCTCACGGAGGTAAGTCTTACCTCCATGGTAAAGCTTGCGTGCGCACTCCCTTCTTTCGATGGGATAGCTACAATATCATAATGTATTCATAGGCTACTCCGAATGTAATTATCAATTAGATCTTTGTAGGAGAACCATGCACAAAACATATTTGACGTAAACATTCATTCAACTGTGTATTAGGAAATTTCTCGATAGTATTTTTATGAGAGTATCTTCAGAATAAGTCCAATAATAAACGTCTGTAATTTAGGAATATAACAATTCATACAATCAATTAATGGATATTTATTTTTCTGAATCCGTGATAAATATTTACTTATCTGATGTTTCTCCTTTTAATGCAAACGCAGCTTAACTAAGTCTATGTAACTAAACCAAAGGGACAACGCGCTGTATTTAGGAGTACTCAGTTTAATAATATTTTGCAAGATATTTATTTCCTACTAGGCATTTTCAACGTACATATTTCTCTCTGTTTTATTCATATTAATTATAAATGGAGAGGGTGGAAAATCGTAAAAACTATATTGCCGCAAATAAATGCGATAAATTATTTACCTGCGATTACACTCGAAAATCCCATTTTCTAGCGAATTGACACGAAAAACGTCTAAATTTAATTTACCGCGTAAAATCAACAGACCGTGCCTTATTGCAGTAACTTATTACGTCATATTTTAAATGAATTCCAGTCAACACTCATTTTGTCAGTGCTAACAACGTCTACAAACAATACAAGACAAAGAATATACGGCCGCGGTATATTTTCTCCGTGGAGTAATCGAAGTAGAGTGTGTGTTACTATGGTTCGATATATATCGATCGTCGACAATTCGTAGTGCAATCTGCTACACATACAGTGTGGTATACTTTGCTATCTTCATCGTCTTTGCTTTGTTTTCACGCTGTGTTGATCAACATATACGCGCATTTGAGACCAAGCGGTTGTATTTCAACGGCTACAGTAACTGTTTCCATTGTGTTTACGTGAAAATGGGACGAACCAAGTTCATTTCAGTACATTCGTGGACAACAGAGTATAAGTAATATTATTTGTGTGTAAGTGATACGAATATTTTGATGTGCAAGCCGTGTAACCTTCGTATTAACTGGGGAAAAAAAGGATACGTCGGAAAAACACGTAAAAACATCAGATCACGGTGACAAAATCAAGCAATTTATTGAGCAGAATGACAACAAACGACAGGCAACATAACCAACCACTTTTCAGAATAAAAAGAAGGCTAAAATTGAGAAACAAGAATTTATTGAAGGGACTGTGAAAATGTTTCTCAATTCCAACATCCCTCAACGAAAAATAGCAGTTTTGTTGCTTTGTCAATAATATTTGTTTTTATAACTAGCTAATGAATGTTTTAGTTGCTAAGTTCAATTTTTTTCGTATCATAATTAGCGCATATAAAAATTATAAAATTGGTAATAAAGGTTACAAGTAAAAACTTTAAAACTATAAATATAATGCAAAAATGCAATTTTTCAACCTCACTATTTATAAAGTAAGTAAAATTTACAAATTAAATAGAAGTAAAAAATCAACTAAACAGAAAATAAGATAATTTTATGAGAATAAATGTATAGAACGCTTGTGATACATTGCATATTTATGAAACAACCAAACACGTTATATTTGGGGTGATTTTTCAATGTTTTTGTTCAAAAAGTGTCAAGATACTTCAAATAGATTATAAAGCATATGTAAACAATAAACATGCTGCTTAACCAGTCATACCAAGTGAGTATAAATTTGATGTAAAATCCCACATGTAACAGTATATCGCTTACGCATTTTCATTCGACATAAACTATCATACTACGTTCAAACTCACAGCACATTAGTTAAGAGTCCCATAAATCTGGAGTGGAATATGAAATCAAAATAAAATGCAATTATTTAAAACCAATTATTTATTAAACTCTTAATACATTATTTAAGTCGTCTCTAAAATATGCGCAGCTCACAAGTACTTCGAATTCATTTTAATTAATATAACTTATTTTATTTAGCTATTCTGTGTTCTAAATAATAGCATTCATCTCGGAGTATTTTCCAGCTCTTTGCAAAACTACAAGATGACTCAAGTTGCTCACCAGATTGCTCAAGTAGCAATAAAAATAAACATATTTTATTGTCCTCATTTGCCTCCTTAAAATCACCATTGCCTGTGCCTAATTGTCAGTGAGAAATATTTGTTAGACCGTTGGTTTTGTTATGGAAATCATAACTAGTGCCACCATCAGGCTAATAAAGCACGTGTATGAGTGTTTGGTTGCAAAATGTTTTATATTCTTCGGCTTGTACTATGTTACAAGGCAAGTTACTCTTTAGCCTAATTAATAATGATGAATATTTTTCCCCATCATGAAGTACGACACATAGACATTTTTAGTCTTGTCTGATACTACTGTACCATGGTACTAGGTTTGATTGGAAAGGGTTTATTAAGATCCCTCGGTGTCATGTATGATGGCTTATCAGGGGACGGCTTAAAAACTATCTTATGACCTAACTTAAACTTACACCTAAGCCTTCCCTAGGATTTGAACCCAGAACATCCCGCACCATAGACCAGCAGTGCACCAACCGACTGCGCCCTGGAAGGTCGGCTACTAGGTTCGAGTTCCCAAATGTGTAACATCTTCTTGAAAATCGACTGCAAATTATTATGGGTATTATCATTGGTAACCTGCATTTTGTCGCGTTTCCTGTTCTTCACATTTTGTATATTTTTTCACCAACGTTTGTATTCGCTGTCATATTCACATCATTGATCTTTTTTGAGTTCTACAAGATGACTCACAACCAGAACAAAAGTTCTTTATTTCAGTTAGCCCCGAAAATATAGTCTAGGTGTTGTAGATATTTTGTAACATTTGAATATGGCAAAACAGAGATCAGTATTAATGTCAGCCATTAATTCACATGCTGAAACAGAACATGTAGAATGGCTACATAACTCAGGACCGAGCAGTGTTTCAGAAAAAAGGCGTTTCTCACTCACTAATCACATTAGTCATGTTTTATTAATTCTACCCTAACTTCCATAAATAATCATCTCATTAAGTGCTCGGTTGTTCCCACTTGTGGGCCGACTTCTACCACTGTAAATCTTACGTGTGTACTCGCGTCTTGCGATGGGTTAGCTGCAGCTGGAGTTAAGAATAACCCTACATGTTTTCTTAGAAACTAATTTTAATCACCATTGTTATTATTTTGTTATATGTGTAACATATAGATAGCTTTTTCATGAATGGCACCAGGAAGTAATATACATAACACACTAAATTCAATAACTGAAAGAGGTAAAAATACACAGCATCTCGCAGCTGCCAAGAGTTGCTGAGCCCACACCAGCGGATGAGTCTGTCCCAGGCTAGTTTCAGGAATAAACATTGAGAGCTTTTAGCGGGCGTGCTGGGAGAATAACGACACGATATCCTGTGGCATAAAAACAACACGTGCGCTGAACCAAAGGGGCCACCCAAGAGTTCCCGCACGTGCAGAACAGAACAATAAACTTCCAGGCCAAAATCAAGGAGCGATGCCAGGCCGACTGCGGACCACAGGAGCAGCGGCCACGTGTTTTACGACTCAGGGGGGAAGCTGCGGCCGCCCCGGACACGTGCAGAGATGGTGCAAGTTGAATATGGCGATCGAGCCTACAAAACCACAAGGAGGAGGGAGGAATGGATGAGTCAGTCGAGGATCGAGCAGTCAGGCAGTCAGTAGAGAGACATCAACGAGCCAGTCAGTCGGAGGACCTGAAGTGAGGCGTCTGGATCGAGAATGCATCACGACGTTGACCTCAGTCGGAGGCCGTCAAACAGGACGTGCGACGGGAAGAATCCTAGAAAAAGCGGCAGTCGGGCGACGGGAATCTACGAGGGCAGGGCGAATCCGGGAGAAGACAACAACGGCAGCCGACCGTCGTCAGACGACGAGTGCTGAGTGGACCCGGGAGGAGGAGCTTCGATATCAGGCATCGAGATGCCCACCAAGTGCCGCAGCAGTCCTAAGTCGCCAGCCGGAAGAAGACAGAGCCTCCATCCAGAGAAGTAGAGTCATCCAGCGAGTGTGAAGAATCTTGCCTTCCCCCCCTCCAAGATGCGAAGCGCCGCACCAAACAATACAGAGCCTACGTACAAAAGGGAAGGGGAGTGTTGTCTAGTGTGTACATGTATAAGTGGCCCTGTTAAGTGTTAATAAAACTGATTTATTGGTAACCTGAAAACGAGGTGAATTTATTAGTAAATTGGACCTAGAGATAAAAGTGTCGATGTATTCCTACGCCCTTACACTGAGGGCTAGCCTCAATTGCTGGTGCCTTACGCAGAGAGCAGATTCAATACCTACTTATAAACCATAGCATTGGGCAGGCATCAATTTTGGCACCCAACTAAGGGGCACGCTGAAGTCTGTATAGATGGAGACAAGGACAAGCTAAATACCCGGGAGAAAGGGGACCTTGCCCCGACCGAGCAGCGGGCACATTCACGACTTCGGGGGAGTCATAAAATCAACCCTTGTGACATCGGGTAGTCGTAAAATTAAACCCGTGGCGTCCATTACCGACAGTATAACCGAGAAGGGAACAGGTAACAAACCAGACGAGAATGGCAGGCCGCAGACGTGCGCGGAATGTACAGAGTAAGGCGGAGAAAAATAGAAACCCACTGTGGGTTACTAGGTCACCAGACAGTGAACAATATTGAGCCAGCCAGGCTAAACACAGGCGTTAGGAAGGCTATGACAAAACACCCTGTAGCGTCCAGCAATATTACTTTAAGAGTCCCAATTACCGAAGCAGGCAGCCGAAGAAGTAACGAGCACGAGTGGGAGGTACAGGTCCGAGAGAGTAAGGTGGGAGAACCGAGGGAGATTAGCGAAAACCATAGGCCACAGCCCACAGAATAGCAGGCAATAAATGACGAGAATGACGAGAGGACGATGCCAGGAGCGGGCAAGAGGATGTTGTTGGAGCGAAGATAAGGAGGTCCATTTTCACTGGATGGTGAAAAAGGACGTGGTGTCAGGTGGGCAGGTAACTAACTACCGCATCGACAAATTACAGTAACCGGAGCATCTGTGAAAGATAACATTGAAAAAAGTAAGTTACTAATTCCCTGTATGGGGAATAGTGACACTTTCCGAACAAGTATACCAGTATTTCCGCCCGCCATAAGACCACTCGGAGGAGCGGCAGAGAAAGGGCAGGAAAATAGTTCACTGTATGGTACAGAGACTGCGAGATAAGGGTAAAAGCAAGCTGCCAAATAAACCCAGTAATATCGCGCAGTCTGTGCCCGAAGATAAACAAAATTACAGTAACCGGAGCGCAGGGGAAATATTCCCTGGATGGGAAATAGTAACACTTTCCGAACAAGTATACCAGTATTTCCGCCCGCCATAAGACCACTCGGAGGAGCGGCAGAGAAAGGGCAAGAAAATAGTTCACTGTATGGTACAGAGACAGCGAGATAAGGGTAATGGCAAGCTGTCAAATAAACCCAGTAAGATCGCGCAGTCGGTGCCCGAAGATAAATAAACCCGGGCGAGCGCACGGGAGTTAAAGCGCCAGCCATGACTGTTGCGCGCACGGGAAGCAGCGTGTGAAGCGGACGACGAGAAGGGTGACGCAACGCGAAAGAGAGAGGAAAGAGGTGTGAGAGTGCCAGCAGAAGCTTTGCGCGCATGGGAACGACCAGATGAAGCAGACAAGCCAAGAGAAACGCGAGAAACAGGCGTCTGGTGCACGCGGGAAGCAGACGGACGAGTGAAACCAGGCAAGCGAAGGAAGACGGAAAGAGAAGTGTTAACTACGCGAGAAGAAGTGGCTGCGGAGAAAATTAAGTAAGGAAGAAAGTGGACTGCATCGGCAAATAGTCGAACCCAGACAACTTCAGCGAGGCGAGGCGGTACCATGCAGACCCAACCAATTGGTGGGACGAGACAGCAGCCCGCAGACGTCAACTGAACGAGTGTAGAAT
>NQII01000459.1:778402-822088 GCA_002778355.1 Clitarchus hookeri | reverse complement strand
GGGGGGGGGGGGGACCTTCCCCTTCCCCCCAACAGGTGATCCAAACGCACATTGCGGGGAGAGATGAGGCGGTCTCTTTCCAGCCAGCCGTAAGTAAACAACCGACGGGACTTCTCCAGGCCCCGCCTATTCTAGGGGCCGCGAAGACAGCACCAGGTAAAGTGTTTACCACACTACACCCCCCCTCTTCATAGAGCAACAAAGGCGAGACCGCGCAGCGAGAAAATATTTTGTTACCGAGTGCAAAGTGACCGATTAGTTTCATTAATTTCAAGACCGTACCGGGAGTGCTAGGTGTCAAGAGGCCTCCAGCCCCGTTTCTAGAGTGTTGTAATCATGTGTTCAAACATGCACAGTGAAAACCACGAAAGTCCGCAACAAAAGAGGCAGGACATCTGTCTCATTGTACCCAAGCTAAATTCGCACTGTTTGCCAGTTACTGATTGTTTGCACTTGTGTGTCCCCAATTAATAGAAGTTCACCGATGTTTGTATATTGTTTAATTTTTGTTTACCACTGTGTATCAACAGTGATTTTACTTTTTGTTTACCACTATAAAGTATTGTTTACGAGAGTGTTAAAAGATAACCCAACAGATACCAGTAAGAAATGCCAGTAAAAATTACAACCTGTCACTACACAGACAGTGGCAATAACCTTAATACTTTTTAATCGCCAAAGTTTGGTTAAGTTGCTAAGTATTAATTTTCATATACCTGTTACTGGAGGTATGTAGTATGTAAAGTGTTACGGGAAAAAGCTGCCTACTAAATATAGTGTAGAGAACCATATGTGAGTTATTTAATTTCTTAATTGTCATGGCTTATGACGTTGACTGCATTTGATAATACATTTTTGTTGTATGAGTGGACCGCTTGTGACGAGTATACTTCGCGTAACGACGCTGAGGGCGAGAATCATGGTTTTAAAACAGTCGTTTTTATATTTTGTTACGTATTACTACAGAAAAAGTCCATAGGTTAGTAAATATCGCTTGAAAATCGAGTAAGAATTAGTAATATTGAATCTACGAGGTGAGAGGACCGTGAGTGGCCTAGGCTCCAGCCCAAGGGCGGGGCTCCCGCCGCGCGCAAGATGGCCATGTGGGCGTGCGTGACGCAAGATACATGGTGATTCCAAGTAGTTGTGTCGGGAAAATTAAATGTTTTATTTCGATGGCGAGAGTTGGGTAGAACGGAAGGTTATGTTATTTAAAAGGTCCGAGATAGCTTGAATTATTTTTAAGAGACCGATTTATAGGTTAACCGATGATTTTAAAGTTCAGAAATAAAAATTTTGGGGAAAAAATTTCTACAAGTAAAAAAAAAAATTTGTGAGGTCTTTTGGAATCTTTGGCTTAGAGTTTTAATAAGACATTCTTAAGGTATGTAGTGGTTTTATGCGGTAAAGTGGCAACGCCGCGGTAATTAAAATACGGTTAAATTCGCGTGATTTTTAGCTCATCAGTGTTGGTGACTAATCTGTTTGATAAGGGTTAGTGTGTAAGGTGAAATTCGAGAGTTTAGCCGCCAGCCGAGATAGGATTATGAGTTTTTTTTACCGCCCGAGTCAGAGTGAGTAAAAGACCGCCAGAAAGTTTGTTTTGAGAAGCCTACCTGCCCTCATAAATAACATGTGTTCATGTCACGGCCAGGGCCATGCATGGTGTAGCAATGGATATGTAGGGTTTACCGATGTTCACTTGTTTTTACCGTTGGCAAGTTATGTGTACAAAATGGTGTAAATACGTATTAGAATTCGAGATTTAGAGCCTCAATCATTGTAAGATATTTCTTTCGGTTACAAGTCACGAGTCACAAGGTCGGAGGAGAAAAGGATGTGTTTTTTTTTTCGTGTTGAGAGGACTACCAGCCCCCATAAACAAAGTGTGTTTATTTTTGCCACGAGGGTCAGTGTTGCTTACACTCGTGTGGAGCGGCAGAGAGGCTCATAAGATAACAGGGCTTTGTTCCTAAGTAGTAAGAGAAGCTTGCTCGCATAACCTGCTGGCAACCGTTAAATGAGAAACGGTTCAGTAAAAATGACCCCAGCCTGGACGGGCCGGTTAGTGCGGCAGAACAGAGGGTGTAATGAACAAGGGTAATTCATTCTAATGATTTAAGAGGAGTGTGCAATGTAACCAGGGTTTATTTTGTTTGTACTTTTTGTCAATTTTCAAAGTGTGAGACAACCCCCCCCCCCCCCAACCCCAGAGAATTAGGAGCAGGTAGAAGCTCGGTCCCCAGGGTTTGCGGGCCTGCCATGTTGCTTAAATTGTAAGAGGGTTTATCCCCCCACAAACTGGTTTGTGACGAAGAAGCCCTAACGTTCCCTCAGAAGCACTGCCGAGTGCCACGCGACAGAGTAGGGAGGGGGACTGCCCCTCTCTACCCCTAACGAGGTCAGAAGAAGAAGACTGCCCCAGCTGTTTTCACTACCTCCCGACAACGCGGGAGCAGCGCCGCACGAACGCACCGAACCGCATCTAGCGCAGATGACAACCATAAGATGAGGTAATGCAAGAGGGTGCACTGATGCCACAGCGGTGGGGATTTGACGCATTCTGCGTCCCTATATGTTATTCGTCAGAACACACACTCTGGCGAAGCTCGCAGGCAGATGACCACAATAAGGATTAAGGGTTTTGCGGACATCATGGGAGAATGGCGCCAGAACGGCCCGGTGGAACGACCACGTGCAGAGGAAGGCGGATGCAGCTGCGTCTCGCAGCTGCCAAGGGACACTGAGCCGACACCAGCAGCTGAGTCTGTCCCAGGCTAGTTTCAGGAATAAACATTGATAGCTTTTAGTGGGCATGCTGGGAGAATAACGACACGATATCCGGAGGCATAAAAACAACATGTGCGCTGAACCAAAGGGGCCACCCAAGAGTTCCCGCATGTGCAGAACAGAACAATAAACTTCCAGGCCAGAATCAAGGGGCGATGCCAGGCTGACTGCGGACCACAGGAGCAGCGGCCACGTGTTTTACGACTCAGGGGGGAAGCTGCGGCCGCCCCGGACACGTGCAGAGATGGTGCAAGTTGAATATGGCGATCGAGCCTACAAAACCACAAGGAGGAGGGAGGAACGGATGAGTCAGTCGAGGATCGAGCTGTCAGGCAGTCAGTTGAGAGACATCAACGAGCCAGTCAGTCGGAGAACCTGATGTGAGGCGTCCGGATCGAGAATGCATCACGATGTCGACCTCAGTCGGAGGCCGTCAAACGGGACGTGCGACGGGAAGAGTCCGAGAAAACGCGGCAGTCGGCCGACGGGAATCTAGGAGGGCGGAGCGAATCCGGGAGAAGATAACAACGGCAGCCGACCGTCGTCAGACGACGAGTGCTGAGTGGACCCGAGAGGAGGAGCTTCGAGATCAGGCGTCGAGATGCCCACCAAGTGCCGGAGCAGTCCCAAGTCGCCAGCCGAGAGAAGACAGCGCCTCCATCCAGATAAGTAGAGTCATCCAGCGAGTGTGAAGAATCTTGCCTTCCCCCCCCCCCCTCCACGACGCGAAGCGCCGCGCCAAACAATACGGAGCCTACGTATAAAAGGGAAGGGGAGTGTTGTCTCGTGTGTACATGTATAAGTGGCCCTGTTAAGCGTTAATAAAACTGATTTATTGGTAACCTGAAAACGAGGTGAATTTATTAGTAAATTGGACCTAGAGACAATAGTGTCGACGTATTCCTACGCCCTAACACTGAGGGCTAGCCTCAATTGCTGGTGCCTTACGCAGAGAGCAGATTCAATACCTACTTATAAACCATAGCATTGGGTAGGTATCAAGTTCTTAAAACATTTTATGATTTTGCATAATTGCTTTGGTTAAATATTGAAGCAATGCCGATTTTTNTAGGTATCAAGTTCTTAAAACATTTTATGATTTTGCATAATTGCTTTGGTTAAATATTGAAGCAATGCCGATTTTTCTCAAGTTCTACCTTGGTTTATCTACGCACAATTTCCGCAGTAGATGCCGACTTCATCGCGTTACTCTGATTGGTTCCATACCTCTGATATTTGCATACTCACGCCTATACCAGTTTTTTTTCGCTCTTCAGTGTAGTTTACAGTAGCTAAAATTTGTTGATATGTGGGTCTACAGTTAATATTGATTAATATACTTTAAAAAATTTTCAGAGTGTTAAAATAAAAATTATATAATATTTACCGTTAGAAAATGCTGCAAAATTTCTTTGTACCAATTTATACCTAAATACAAAATTAACTTATATACTCTCTTAGAATATCACACTTATTATTCTAGTTTAATGTAACATATACCAATTTTTTCTTGCAACAATTTTATAAACAATTGGTGTCTTATTCGAACAGGCCTTCTTAATATGGTCTTTAAACTGATGTCACTTAAAAAATAAACAAGTTTTCATTTTGTTAAAGTTCATGGCTGAAGATGAAGGAAAAAACTACTTTTTTAGCCAGAAATTTTCTGCAAAATCACAATAATTGAATGTTAAAATATTATTGAAAATAAATTTGAAGGCCGTAATGTTACACGATGGGAATGAAAACACTTCAGTTACATAGCCCATGCTTTATACGTAATCGTATGAAAATATGAAAAGAACACTTAAAATTGTAAGGTACGAGGAAAATAAGTGGCAGTAGCGTGGACATTTGTACTCTTCATGTATGGAGGAGTCACTTAATACTGTCATTTATTTTGTATGTGGGACAGGAAAGCCACAGTCAGTCACTACGAAACGAATGATTTTTCACCACGAAATGTACTAATTCCGCAAGAATATGATACTTTATAGTTAAATAACAAAAACTCAGCCAAATAGTATTATTTTTTCACCACTACATACGAGTATTATATATATATATATTTAAACATTTTGCTGAATAAATGGATAAGGAAAAACAAATATTTAATCATATTATGTTAGTCGNTACGCAAGAATATGATACTTTATAGTTAAATAACAAAAACTCAGCCAAATAGTATTATTTTTTCACCACTACATACGAGTATTATATATATATATTTAAACATTTTGCTGAATAAATGGATAAGGAAAAACAAATATTTAATCATATTATGTTAGTCGACCGCACACTCCTTCGCTTACTCGAGCAGGATGGGGTAAGGGAAGCCATGCAGACCGGCAACATATAACATTGCCACCTCCTCAAGTCTGCTCGTCCCGAACACACTCTGCAACATCTGGACCTTCGCAGAGTGCCAGCGGTCGAAGTGGACAACCTTCGGATTAGCCCGAGGGCCTTAACGACAAATCCGAAAGACTACATCATTGATATTCTTCAGAAGAATAATGAAAATGCTAAAATAACCCCAGGAATATTTTTGTTCCCTTTTCCTTATAACATTATAAATCGTAGTGTTATTTACTAATTCCCTGGCACATGTTTCAGGCATGTCCTTAAAACTCACCTACTACGTCAGGTTATTTTGTAATTTTAACCTTTTCATAGCGTGCTGTGTAAATCATGTGATCATAAACTGTACAAAAATAAGTGTATATTAAAAAAATATGTAATTATACAAAATTATATTTTATTGACATAAACATCATGTTTTAGTAATAGTATATAGGAAGCAAAAATATAACAATTGATTAAATATCGATATTTCTATATTTTACACAACGAAATGATAAAATTANTGGGGTAAATATATAGGAAGCAAAAATATAACAATTGATTAAATATCGATATTTCTATATTTTACACAACGAAATGATAAAATTACCACGAATACATGCCGAAAATATGTTTTTTATAATTAGGTTTTGTGCATTTTATTGTCTTCCCTCTGTAAAATTCAACACTGATATTATTTCAAAACTAAGACCCATCTTCTCTGACAGCAATCTTACATAGTCCGAATGCCATGATGGGTTATCTGCCTTTGGTCAGTACTTATTTTACCAAAACTGATGGCAAGAAGTCGAGGTGTGAAGTTACAAGATGTTTTTCAAGCTGAATTCTAACGAACATATAAATTGTTGCCATTCTTTCGCTTTTTAAAACCCTGATATTAAAAGCCGACCAAAACTTCGCCACACTATCGCCATTCTTTTGGATTATAAGTTATTCTCATTTTGTCCAGAATACTGGATTAGTTTTCTCGTAGTACTTGCGGACGGTGTTGACTGTAGTTTTCGATAATTCTAGCAAGAGGAAACCATTGACTAGACTCGTAATATCGTACCACGTCCAATTTCACCATGAGTGTTGCTGAAAACCGGTTTATTTATGCGGCATGACCAGCGTGCCTTGAAGCCATTATATCGCACAACACACACAAAAAATACAAGTAAAATGGAACGTGTTACAGCAAACTATGAGAACTATAACTGTTTATTTATGGAAACAACTCCGTGTACAAACCATAAGAACGTAGGAAAATACGGTTACAAAACTCACTTGAAGCAAATTAGATAAGCTTCTCAAAATAGCGTTGTCATCTCTCGGTTACCATTAGGCATGCTGTTAAGAATAATACACTTATGCGCATAACGTAACACTCAGATGCTGTGTAGACAGGCCGTCCAGAAATTTTCATATTCCCGCCCAATCAAAATTTTTATAATGATGTAATAATGTCTTAAAGTGGTCGGTCGGGGAAAATGTAATTATTTGACCAAATACCGGTGAACAGGTATACATTACCTGCAATTATTATTACCTTGTATAAGTTATTTTTAATTCATATATTTTTGCATAAATAAATGGCAAAAACCAAACGTACCACTTAATTAAAATTAAAAAAAAACCGATAAAATAATATTACACAATGGCTACTGAAAGACATTGCCATAGTCAATTTTAAGTTTTGGGTCGGAGAAATTATTGTCCAGTAATCCAGTTACAGCCACATATAAAAACAAGAAGTTACTGATATAACTATTACGCCTACTTTCCTCAACACGGATGAAATTAATACTTAAATAAGTTCTTAATAGCTGAGTTAATAGGTAGGACTTGAATAATCTTTGAAAGCAATAACATTAGGAATGAAACCAGAAACGTATGCAACAGTAGTGGACAATTACAAATACACACGTACGTGCATTACCCGGGACTTCAATAAGAAAACCTCCTACAATAACCTAGCGTGCAATGCACTGCATTGTGGAGATCGGATAAAGAGAATCAACATTGGATTTAAGCAGTCTAATTTTTCGAATTGTACGGTTTATTAACAGAAAATATTTAGAGGGCCGTTATATTGAAAATAAGTGACCGAACCATTTAAAACATGTAAGTTTTCATGACATACCGTAGCGCTACTTGTGTGAATTATAAGGTAGAAATCAGTTGTTTGATCCGTGAGATATGGCATAAAAAAACCTATTTTCTTATTTAATGCTATTGTTGTGAGGTGGGTCTCCGATTGGGATAAATTTCACCATGAATTTGGATGGCTTCCTCGGCATTTCTGCCACACTCACAGTAAATAAGTAGAGCGTCTAGTTTTTCCTCATTCGTGAACTTCACTGCAATACCACTTACCATAACAGAATATGGGGTCTGGTGCTGAACTGCTATTAGGAAGCGGTCCTGCCAGGATGAGTCACGGCACATGCGTCTTGCTTATAGTTTTGCGTACCTATCTAGTATCCACTGCCCCACGCTACCGGCCCACCTAACTTAATCATGTTTGTACATAATTTCTTGATGATTCTGTGTTACTTTCCATTGTATATGCCATATCACGGAATTCCTCTTTGCACGTACTTATAGATGCCGTTGAATCAAATGTATGTTTATAGGGGAAAAGTCATATGTGGCATAATTATTTCTGCCCGTACACGTATTACGAATAGTCACTTTTTGAAAAATCGCTTGCCCCCGTACGTAATTTTATTGAGCGAAAACAGCATTTCATGATCTGCAACCATTTCCGAAATTTTGGGGTTATCCACGTTAGGCAGACCATACTATATATTAAGCCTTTTTGCATGNGTCAGACCATACTATATATTAAGCCTTTTTGCATGGTTAGAATAACATTTTATTTTATTATTTACAATTAGCCTTTTTTATTTATGTTGTAAAATATAAAAATTATATTACAACATCCACTACATTTTTTATCAAATTCAATTCTCTGAAACATGCAAACTAAAAAATATTTTATCAATCCAGTAACATGAAATCCTTTCTTGGATTCAGTATTTATTTGATAGCGTGAAAGGACATTTACTGTCCATACAACTTCAGAATATGAATGAGATAAAATATTTTTTGTAATTTTTTTGGAAATGATCGTTTTATATGTAAGTATAACTAGTGCACATACATTTCTAATGCGTTCACTATAAACCTTCAGTGAGAATATCTCTTTTTCAATCCATAGAGGCCTGTCCAACCAAACTGTGACGTCCATTCATACTCATATCTATAAAACTGTATAAATATATATATATGTAAATGCTATGTTTGTGTTCTTACATTACTCGCTTATAAGAAAATATTTCTATTAACAGCTTACATATGAGCAAAATAAAGCAACAAAACATACTTCTTTTTAATGTGGTTTTTGACCTATTATGGTAGTAATAATAATAATTTACAAGTAAACGCTACTATTCTGACTTTCATTTCGTTTACATGTAACCATTATGGTGGTCTGGTATGTTCACATTGCATTAAATGTGGCGAATTCACTGCGTGGATAAAGTTATACATGACACGTGCTATTTATATAAATATATGTCGTTGTACAAACTGAGGCCAAAATAAAAAAAAAGTAATTGAAAAATACATATTTTCGAATAGGGCCTAAATAGCTGAAGTTGAATACGCCTATATTTCCTGTTCACATAACGCTTTGATAGCACAGTAAGTTAGATAACAGCTTTACAACAAAATACCGTACATTGTATTCAAATCTCTGTCAGACAGTGGCGGGAACATTTATTCCATCATTATTATATAATTANCAAAATACCGTACATTGTATTCAAATCTCTGTCAGACAGTGGCGGGAACATTTATTCCATCATTATTATATAATTAATACTGTTTCCCAGAAGCCGTCTACTGTATCATTTTCCACCGATTACTGTTAGAGGCACTTTTACCAATTTGTGTCGTTGAGATTGACTGAGAACCAGAGAGTTTATATTGTTTCGGTTTATTGTGTTATTTATTGTGTTTCTCTATTGATAAAATACGTGTTACTTTTTCTGTACAGATATTTTTATTTAATTTAAATATATGTACATTTACAATTCACGGCATTGACTTATTTATCGTTATAATGTTAAATCACCAGAATTAGTTTAATTTTATATTATGTGTATACCTGAAACTTTCTTTTCTGTGCATCGTTAAAATTTTTATTAACTATTAAATTTATGTAACTAACTTCTAACTCATTCCAACCAATGATATTTACGCAGCGGCTGAATTTCATACATATCTGAATTTCTACGAATTGCTCGTGAGAGAAAATTTAATGATATTTAAATGTAATTTTCCATTGACATCAACTTTAGCAATAAGCCATATGTAATTGCGTTACCAGGAAATGCTCCTTGAGGGGTTAAGCCAAATTATATAATTGAGGATAACTCCTCAACGATACATGTAATGATTCCTGAAAGGGATGACATGTGCATTAGAAATATGTTTGAAAAGCTCAATGTATTTTACGAAGTTCTTTTTCCACCAGAGCTTTTATATTCTAGGAAACAGTGGAGCAAGCCTCTGCGAAGTGTTGCGCCAAAACCTGTTACAAAAAATGGAAAGAAAAAGGGCGTTCCTGCCACATGAGACTCACTTATTCAGTGTAACACAATATCTTTCAGTTTTTTTCAAATATAATATATTTTGTGACATAAATTTTGTGTGCAAATTACATTTATAATATTAGTTATCTTTAACACGCAATGTAAAATATCTCATCGTCAGGAATTGGGAAGGATAATTAACATTTGTTGTGGGCTATAATAACAAGAAATTAAAATTTTGCTTATCGCAGTAGTAAATTATTTATTGACATTTAAAAAATGAATGCCTCTTTTAGTCATAATCAACTTAAATCAGCCGATGCACGTAACCTTACTTTATGATATAGCTGCATTAAACATAGCTCCTTGAAACATTTTACAGAATAAACATAACATACACGACTTATAGATACATGTCACCACTAATAATGGCCTTCTNCTCCTTGAAACATTTTACAGAATAAACATAACATACACGACTTATAGATACATGTCACCACTAATAATGGCCTTCTCTTAACTTCTTAACCTAATGTTCAACAATTTGCTGCCAATGTGACGTCATCGCATAAAGAACTCATGCTATTGAGTATACTTGTTGCGGGGTAACGCCATGGGCTCCATTCCTGCTGTTGTACGTTAACAGATTCCATGTGTGAGTGTTTGCACATAGAAAATAGACGAATTGCTGTATTATATAAAGAAAACAAAAACATTTCGTATCGAAATAATGACAACTATCGACATTTTTCTTTCCTTTATGTATACCATTTTAATAATATCTTTCAAAACATTTAAAAAACTACTTTTTCTATATTTTAAGTTTTACGTAAGACTAGTTACAATCCCGAACTAATCATCAGACCCTTTTNCTCCTTGAAACATTTTACAGAATAAACATAACATACACGACTTATAGATACATGTCACCACTAATAATGGCCTTCTTTTAACTTCTTAACCTAATGTTCAACAATTTGCTGCCAATGTGACGTCATCGCATAAAGAACTCATGCTATTGAGTATACTTGTTGCGGGGTACAGCCATGGGCTCCATTCCTGCTGTTGTACGTTAACAGATTCCATGTGTGAGTGTTTGCACATACAAAATAGACGAATTGCTGTATTATATAAAGAAAACAAAAACATTTCGTATCGAAATAATGACAATTATCGACATTTTTCTTTCCTTTATGTATACCATTTTAATAATATCTTTCAAAACATTTAAAAAAACTACTTTTTCTATATTTTAAGTTTTACGTAAGACTAGTTACAATCCCGAACTAATCATCAGACCCTTTTATTATATTTATAAGTGCTTTACGGAAGCTTCACCAAGTATCTAGCAAGTGTGTATATATATATATATATATATAATTTACAGCGTTACATGTACTATGTGTTCATTTTAAGACAATTTACACATTCTTCAGCAAACACAACCTCTGCTTTTATTGTACAGTACTGGCCCACAAATTTGCTAGAAAAGGATAAAATATTTTATCATTTACAGTCTTGCTGGTTCATTCTGTTATTTAGTTGTGTTTTTATTAAACGACTAAATAAGTAACATATTATTTAATCTCACATTAAAATACTTTCGATCCGGGCGGCTGCTATTTTCTAATCAGCGAGAAATATTTCAACTCCATATTATTTAGGGTCATTTATTTTCTGTTAACAAAAAAAATTTTTTTCCATTCCAAATTTAAGACACGTTTAAAAAGTTTCGATATAACTAATTCAAAAATGTCTTCAGGCTTATTTGAAAACTTTGAAAGACTGAAAATATTACATCTGATTCAATACCTTATTTGGTGATGTCAGATGACCATGACGGAAATGTTATTGATTGGAAACATACAAGTATACATGATCTACGTACAATACAGATATACGTCCCTATAGGTAAACACTGGTATCTTGCACACCTGACACACACAACAGTACACATAAGAATGCACATACCACATAAGACTACCTCTTCAAGAAGAGTGAGCTATGCGAAGAAAATTAGCATGCGATAAAAATACTGATTCTTCCCGCGCGTTACAAAACTGTAGATCACGTTCAGTTTACGCGTTTGTCGTGGCCCATCATTGCCTCTCTCACGTGTAATACCAAGCGTTCTCGAGCACGAATTGCTTACCAAAGCCTTCCACAAAGCCTTTCCTAATTCACTTTGAAACTTTTGAAAAAATGTGAGGGGAAAAATAAGTAAAAATAAAATGCAGTTTTCGCTAGGCAGTGAAAACGTAATTTAGATGATTCATAAGAATCGCCTGATTTAGGAAATTTAAATTTTGTGTCTACAAAAGGTTTGTTAGGCTATTTGTTCTTCAGTACANAATAAGTAAAAATAAAATGCAGTTTTCGCTAGGCAGTGAAAACGTAATTTAGATGATTAATAAGAATCGCCTGATTTAGGAAATTTAAATTTTGTGTCTACAAAAGGTTTGTTAGGCTATTTGTTCTTCAGTACAATATTAGCTTTTAGCTTAGCTATTTTTCTCGTTGCCTAATAGCGGTTTGTTGTTTATTGCTATTTTCTTTAAACCGTTTACTTAAATAACCACCTGCTTTTCACGTAAAGTAAAAGTAACTTACAGAACGAATATGTTAACATATTTGAAAGTAACAACCAGTTACTTGTTTCTCCAAAATAACAAAAATGTACTCAAGTGTTACGTATTTGCTGAGGTAGAACAGCTCCATTTACACTTCAGCAAATATTTACATTTTACATTACAAATCATTACATTAGTTCGTAACTTCAACTCATTACTATGCCCAGGGCAACGAAATAAAATTTTTAAAGAAGAGGTATACAAAAATTACAAGGAATAATATTTTTTATGCGTCTTTTGTTTGGTGGCGAAGTTAAGGCAGCAGCCTTACCTTGTACTTACCCACATTTAAACCCCAATATAAACTTTCGATTTACAGTGCACAGAGGAAAACGAAGTGTTAGGTACACTAAATACAATACAAAAAGCTCAAAAAATTTCTTGAGATAAATTTTTCAGGATATTACAATAATGCTATTTTACTCTTACATTTACTGATTTAAAATATGGCAGTTTATATTTGTATGTTCAAGCTAACACAAGTAACGTAGTTTTCTCATAAAATATTCCTAGCAATCTAAAGTGTACCACTTGCAGGTTACATGAATTAAAATATTTTTAGCGCATTGTTTTGTTCAATAAGGTGCTATCGTCACTTATTCAGTGCATAAAAAAAATCATTCGTTGCTACGTAATGTTTTGCGGAAAATGTTTTGTAAAATGTATACCAATATATAAACAAAATTCGTATTACAACGTTAGAAGTGCTACTGTATCAGCAAATGATTAGACAAAAAAATCGGGCCATGTTTTTAAAAAACATTTTCACTACTTCTCTTATAGGAACATTTTTTGCTAACATTATACCACTATAAAGAACAAGAAATTTAGTGTATACATTATGCACTAACATCGTGAAAAATAATAGAATTCTTGATCAATTTCCCGAAAATAAACACTGCCAATATAAGTTTCATTATTGAATAAAAATTAATTCACATTCGTTCCTGTTTGCTCAACAGTACTTTATTTGCCGTTCGACACATTAGAATTTCAGGCAAACACCTCAATAGGCGTATATAAACATATGCACATTTTAATTGCCATAATTTTAAATACTCGCCAAGATAGTGAACCTTAAATGCTCCCGCCACTGTAATCAATAATGAAAGGTTTACAATAATTTATTATTGGCTGTACAAAAGAGCATATCTTCCATACTGGTATCTGTGGTGTCATACACATGGTCAGAGTACTGCCAACACTAGAACAAATTGTTATCGCAGAGAGCAATTTGCTAGGAGCGACGGGTCATTAGAGAGGTAAGTGGATTACCAGGCACTCGGTGGTTCTCTGAAGGGATGACATATGCTGTATGTGTGTAAGAGGGTGAGAGAATACGACTTTGGTGCCATCTAGCGGACGGTTTGGAATTATTTACAAATCGGTTGGCGGTGCGCTTTGGCGACACAGAATCGCACTACCTCCCAATTTACTTTCTCATTAAGGGTTGGGGTTTTGCTTATAGCGGAGGAGGGGGAGTGTTGGTAGGTGTTTGGAGAGGGGGTAGGGTTTTATGACGGGTACAGATTTAAGGGTGGGGGAGGGGGACATGAACGCTGATCCTCCTGAAATACTGGAGCCGGCTCGGAACCTCGAATTCACTTGCTGCTGTAATGAATTTTTGGCTCTCGCATTGAGGACCCTCTATTTCACCTTTTAGCCTACTTTCCGAAGTAAAGAAAGTTTTATGATATCAATTTCCTGCCTGTGTGTGTGAATGTGCATCTGCGTGTGTCTGTGCATGAGTGTCTCCCCTTCAATTTTTGCATGCGCCAACCCGATTTCACCAAACTTCGTACACATATAATCCTTAGTAAGGACACCCAGTTAGACTACATCATCTTCAGTATTTTAAAGGTTGATATTTACCAATACAATCTAAATAATTGCGCTGTTTCGTGTGATTACATTCCAACTCATCACGGTCCATTAAATGTTGCACATTATATAAAATTTAATCATTGTTCCTGTTGAGAATGAATAATTAAAATCCCTCTGGTAGTTATAAATATACATAATTTTGTAACATAAAATTTTTCAAGTAAATTATTTTTTTATATACTATAGCATACAAATAGAAGGGAAATAATTTCTCCTGATCGTAAAGTTAAACTAAGATAAAAGAAGTAACAAAATGACCAGGGAAACAAAAAATACAAAAAAAAATTTAGTTTATTGATTATAAACGGGCAATTAAAATTATAGTCATTTTACATGATGAATTTGAAGTTTTATTGCGTGATACATGTAAGCAATTTTAATTTTAATATTTGATCTATAATGAAAGAATACACGGGTAGCTTAAACTATTTGTATTGGCAACTTAATACTTCTAGTAACTGACATAAGTTTTAATTCAACATATTTAAAAACCGTAACTAAGAAATTTTCAATAGCCAAATTTGGAATTTATTCAGCGAGCTTTACTTTTAATTTCGTGAGTAATAAATAAAGAGCTAGTTTATAAGTGCCTTTTGTGTTAGGTACAATTTGTAACTTCTGTGCCCACTTGAAATCTAGTAATTTCTCGTCTACTTTCCTCGAACATATTAATCAATTATTTTAGAATGGGTTATCAATTGTGTCCCAACTAAACAAATTTATTATTCTAAAACTTTTTTTTTTTTTTTCCTTTCTTCGCAGTAACTGGCAATGTGTCTAGATANACATTAATCAATTATTTTAGAATGGGTTATCAATTGTGTCCCTACTAAACAAATTTATTATTCTAAAACTTTTTTTTTTTTTTTTCCTTTCTTCGCAGTAACTGGCAATGTGTCTAGATAATATGAAAAGTTAAAATTGTCACGTGCGGGTTAGTAATAAATCTTTTAAATCCCAAGTATGCTGCAGCATCATGTAGATTATGTCGAAATAATGTTAGTAAATGATTACTTCCACGACATAATTTTATGACAGCGAAATACATGTGTTATGGTGTTTACAGATCTGTGTTCCATTACACATTATTCAGAGTCTCAAATGTTTCATCTTTAAAAGTTTCCCTAATATTTGTAATAAAGTGGTGTTTCAGGCCCATCTTCAAAGATCTGTACCTCCCTTAGGATTAACTTTAGGCTCTAAGTCGTATATATATATATATTTACATTTTTTTTCATGAATAACCAGCGATGCCGACGTTTTGTATGTCTAAGTTGGATACATCCGGAATAGCTGTGAACTCACATTTTACTAAACGGAATAATGCCTAATAGTGTAATGCCTAATGGTGTAATGCCTAAAATTTGTTAGACATGATACCATTAGGCATTACGACGGTTACCCCAAACTGTCACATGTGGACTAAGTGTAATACTTTGTAATAATTTATCACATATTTTGCTCATAAAATAACTCTTAGCTTCAAAATAAACATGTCCTTCTATTTCACTTTCACATTTCGCTATACGTACAGCAAATATATTGTGATGTGATTTGCAAGTTTCCGTGATTGGGGGCTATTACACTGCCGGGAAATTAAATCAGAACCTCTAGAAGGACGATGTCGATTATGATCCGATGAGAGAATATGCAAGTAGATGTACTTTTAACGGTTTCAACATCGTCCACAAGCTGGTTGCGTAGTAGAATAGCTACCAGAGCACCAACTGTGTCAAACCTTAAAATGGGAATGCCTGCTGCCAGAATGTTCAGTGTGGTGCAGACATGTAGAGCATGCAGACGTCATGCCACGAAGATGCACAAGTGCCCTTTACAGCCAAAATGAGCGAACTTGATAGGTGTCAAATTATGGTCTTTCCAAGGCGGTCAAGTCATTTCGGAGAATCAGCACACATGCTGGTCGTGCCACTTTGGTTGTGCGGCAATGCTGGCAACAGTGGACAAATTAACATAGCCACACTTGTTGACATGATTCCGAACACATACGTGGCACAGACACCCGCCAAGATCGATTAACTGTAAATGCAGCAGTGGCAGACCATGGAGTTACAGATCAGAGCAAATGCGTGTTCAGAAGTGTCAAAACGATCAGTTGGAATCCGGTTACTGGCAGTGAGGTTATCGGCAAGCTTACTTCTAGTTCGTCTGCCACTCATGGCCCTGCATAAACATGCGCGGCTCGATTAGTGCCATCGGAGGATCACCAGGAGGAAGTGATGGTGCAACATGGGGTTTACTGATGAAAGCGGATTCTGCCTGACGCATGTAATTGTCTTTTAGCTTACGACGTAGATCTGGTGAGCGCATCTTCGTAGAATGCATTCG
This sequence comes from Clitarchus hookeri, assembly GCA_002778355.1. Classification (NCBI taxonomy): domain Eukaryota; kingdom Metazoa; phylum Arthropoda; class Insecta; order Phasmatodea; family Phasmatidae; genus Clitarchus; species Clitarchus hookeri. Next base: position 805,494 of record NQII01000459.1, on the reverse strand, counting down.
TCCAAGGCACACTGGTCCCACCCCAAGCATGTACAATGTTATTTGACCGGTTCTTTTGCCGTTTATTGATCGGAAAATTTTATAATTTCATGTACTCCTTATTTACTGTTGCTCTAAAAAATCGTGCGTGAATTGGAATCCTGCTGCAGGATGTTCAGATTAGTTTTGGTAGTGTACTATGCTGCAAACCCGCAGATTTAATACAGCCTTTCTTACTGCTTCTAACAAATAATATTTTTATTACATTATCTTCCCTAATTTAAAATTTTATTATTCTAAATTACTGTTTAAATGTTAAAACAGCACATGAATAGTACTTTTTATCTCTATACTATCTTATTTTATCTTGGGGGCTCAATATATTTTACAGTGCTACCAACGCCTTTTAATTTGTATTACAAACACACATTTTTTACATCATGGGTTAAAGAAATAATGACAACAGGTATTTTTTTTGTGACAGTAACCACAAAACATTCTTACACTTTATTACCATTCAAATTCTGAAGTAATATTTTGCAGCTTTCTCTTATTCAACCGTTAATTCCAAAAGACCCGACGATGAATAAATGTTTTCAAAAGTGAATTACCTTATTTTCAAATAATTTATTGAATTTAAAAATTCCAACTAAAGGACTGATAAACCATTATTTCCAGATGAAAAATTATTCGTAAGCCATACGTCTGCATTCTCTTACACTGAAGAGCCAAAAAAACTGGTATAGGCATGCGTATGCAAATAACAGAGGTATAGAAACAATCAGATTAACGCGATGCGGTTGGCAGCGCCTATATAAGACAAAAAGCATCTGGCAAATTTGATAGATATATTATTTCTGCTTCAATGGCAGGTTATCAAGATTTAAGTGAGTTTGAACGTGGGTTATAGTCGGCGCACGAGACATGGGACGCAGCATCTCCGAGGTAGCGATAAAATTAGGATTTTCGGGTACGACCATTTCACGAGTGTACCATGAATATCGGGAATCCGGTAAAACATCACATCTTCGACATCGCTGAGGCCGGAAAAAGCTCGTGAACGAACGGGATAAACGACGACTGTCGAGAATCATTAAACGTGACAGCCTTGCAACCCTTTCTCAAATTGGCGCAAATTTCAATGCTGGGGAATCAACAAGTGTCAGCATTAGAACTATTCAACGGACCATCATTGATATGGTCTTTCGGAGCCAAAGGCCCACTCGTGTACCGTTGTTGACTGCACGACACAAAGCTACTCCTCCTCTGGGCCCACCAACACCGCCATTGTACTGTTGAGGACTAGAAACACGTTGCCTGGTCTGACGAGTCTTGTTTCGAATTGTATCGGGCTGATGGACGTGTACGGGTTTTGAGACATCCTCATGAATTCATGGACCCTACATGCCAACAGGGGACTGTTCAATATGGTGGAGACTCTGTCATGGTAATGGGCGTGTGCAGTTGGAATAAAATGGGACCACTGATACGTTTAGATATGACTCTGACAGGTGAAAGATACGTAAGCATCCTCCCCAATCACCTGCACCCATTCATGTACATTGTGCATTCCGACGGATGTGGACAATTCGAGCAGGACAATGCGACACCCCACACGTCGAGAGTTGCTACCGAGTGGCTCCAGGAAAACTCTTATGACTTTAGACACTTCGATTGGCCAACTCAAACACCANAAGATACGTAAGCATCCTCCCCAATCACCTGCACCCATTCATGTACATTGTGCATTCCGACGGATGTGGACAATTCCAGCAGGACAATGCGACACCACACACATCGAGAGTTGCTACCGAGTGGCTCCAGGAAAACTCTTATGACTTTAGACACTTCGATTGGCCAACTCAAACACCANGAGTTGCTACCGAGTGGCTCCAGGAAAACTCTTATGACTTTAGACACTTCGATTGGCCAACTCAAACACCAGACATGAACGTTATTAAGCATATCTAGGATTCCTTGCAACGTGGTGTTCAGAAGAGATATCCACCGCCTCACACTCCTATGGATTCATGGTTGCCTTCTGCATACTTTCAGACATTAGTCGAGTCAATTCTACGTCGTTTTGCGGCACTTTTGCGTGCTCGGNCGATATTAGGCAGGTGTACAAGGTTTTTTTGGCTCTTCAGTGTATTACCACACAGCTATTTCCCCAAATACTGCTCGTAAAATTTTAACTATAATACGTTGGAAAATAACGGCGAATATGGCCAGGACATAGTTTTTGGTGTTTTCTGCAAATTGTATTTGTTTTTTAGTTACACTGTACAACCTAATGTAAAATGTTTTCCTTAAATCTTTACTAACATAAAATAGCGTTAACAAAATTTCGTGTTACTTTGATCACTGTGTCTATTTCTCAGTTTACAGAAAAATTTTGTAAGTACAATACTCACTTGGTATAGACAAATGCTCTTTCCTTTCCCTCACAAGATGACGAAACTTAGCCTCCGAATACATGACATCACTGGTGGTTTTGTTAGATTATTTATCCCAATGTTAGCTGCACATGACACGATGATAGATAAATTCAAGTAATACAGAGTCGTAACATAAACAGAGTGTATTCGCACAACAAATATTTTATATAAATTTTCTTGAAGCAGTGATTCCAGCCGTGGCTACAAATTAGGTGACTTTTCTGCTTGATGAAACATTCCATTTCAGACACAGAATTAGCAGAGTTACGCAGGTTTTCATTTTAGTACCGAAACATACAAATGAACTTCCATATAGGGAAAATCGGTTTGAAATGTAAAACATTTCATAAATCCATTGAAACATATGCAAGATTATTCAGCTAAGATGATCACCCCAAATATCTTCATGAACCCCTGAATATATCGAGAGTGTGATTTCGATTTATTAAGTGGCAATGTGGCGCTCATAAGATAACATCTATGTCCCTTCCGAGATGTAATTAATTACTGTGATAACGATATGATCTTTGGTTTTTTTTAATGGGACTGTACAAATTTTTCCTAATTGCATAACACGTTATTAAGTAGCGAGTTCAGTGGCGTGATTATTTTGAAAATTCAACNGTAAAACATTTCATAAATCCATTGAAACATATGCAAGATTATTCAGCTAAGATGATCACCCCAAATATCTTCATGAACCCCTGAATATATCGAGAGTGTGATTTCGATTTCTTAAGTGGCAATGTGGCGCTCATAAGATAACATCTATGTCCCTTCCGAGATGTAATTAATTACTGTGATAACGATATGATCTTTGGTTTTTTTTAATGGGACTGTACAAATTTTTCCTAATTGCATAACACGTTATTAAGTAGCGAGTTCAGTGGCGTGATTATTTTGAAAATTCAACTTCAACGAGCACTTTTTGAAATTCATAGGTTTATGAATTTGAATGTAGCTGTGGCGGGGTAAGTTGTTTCCTCCCNATTCAACGAGCACTTTTTGAAATTCATAGGTTTATGAATTTGAATGTAGCTGTGGCGGGGTAAGTTGTTTCCTCCCCTTGGTTGTTCAGTGGAGTGTTCTTACATATGTGACACATGCACTAGTGATACAGTACCACAGGTACCGAATGCATGCGAAACTTTTGGTTGTTATTGTTGTTGGTGTTGCAAACAAATAAACTGTGTCTTTAATTTGATGTTTATACCTTGATAACAATTAATTCACCGAACAATTGTGCCTGTTACACAGTCCACGCCACTACAACGAAAGCTTCGAAACCTTGCAATACATCATATATTGCAATGTACGGAACACTTTTATACCTTTGTTTTTTCAGCTCAATGTGTTCAGTGAGGTACATTTAGGAACTCTCCGTTGGACTTCTCGAAGCAGATGATGTAAACTACCCTCTTACAGCTACAGTCAAATGCCTACACCTACACCTATAAAAACCCTCTTATATCTCAAGAACTGCTCGTCAGATTTTAAAAATAATCATGTCTCTAAACTCGCAGTTGAATAACATGTTATGCAATTGTAATAAAATTAGTAAAGTCCCACTAAAAAAAACAATGTTTATATCGTTATCTCAGTAATTAATTACATCTCGGAACATACATATATGGTATCTTTTGAGCTCTGCAGTGCCATTTAAAAATTCGAAACAAACTAACGTCACTTTTGATACCTTTGTTTCGGAAGATATTTGGAGTGAACATTTTAGGTGAATAATCCCGTATTATATTTATTTGTAAGAATCCCATACGAATGNCCGTATTATATTTATTTGTAAGAATCCCATACGAATGGGTGCACATGTTCCATTTTTTATATGATATGTCTGCATTGTAAATATTTCACATAATTATTATTCATAAAATACCGAATGGAACGTACCACAAAGCCCAAAGGAAAATATCTGTCACCACCAAACTTATAAGTCGTCGTTCCCAAAACAATTAAGAGAAGTGTAAACGCTAGGTTTTTACTATATATAAATGTTTTTAAAATTACCTAGATATCTATCAACCATATCACAAACACTGCATACATGTATTCGTATTGGAAGACATGAACATTCTCAAATGTGTTCTGTACACCACATGTCAATGTTACACGTATCCTCAGTACATATTAGACAGCCTATAANGTTCCCAAAACAATTAAGAGAAGTGTAAACGCTAGGTTTTTACTATATATAAATGTTTTTAAAATTACCTAGATATTTATTAACCATATCACAAACACTGCATACATGTATTCGTATTGGAAGACATCAACATTCTCAAATGTGTTCTGTACACCACATGTCAATGTTACACGTATCCTCAGTACATATTAGACAGCCTATAAACTTGTAAATTGCATGGGTAAAATATATTATCTTGCCTTAAATAGTGGCCACTGATGCATCGAATGCACTTGTGTGAAGAATGTGGTGAAAATTGGTTGATTGGGCCCTGAGATGTGGCATACAACCTTCATAGTTTAAATGTTACGATCTTTATAAATGGAGGAAAATAATGTTATGTATAAGCACATTCAATGATTAGCATACGGTCAGTATACCAAGTTAAATTAAAATAGATTAAATGCTTTCGTATATATATATATCACACTAAGACAGAGTGTTATTATAGCTGCCATTCTGAAAATAAGTGTCTGCCACACTTAAAAATTGCATAAAATTATTTGACATACCACAGTAAAATTTATTCACCAAATTTGATAAGAATGGCTTGTTTCCCGAGATATTACATAAGAACTAAATTTTTATTACAGGGCTAACTTACAAAATGGCAGAGAAATTAGGCTCTGTATAGACAAATTTGATGGATGACATTGATATTGTCAGTATACAAAGATAAGTTACAATTTGTTTCGTTAATAAAAAACACTGCGCTAAAATATTAATATAGCAATCATTTTCAAAGTAAGTGCCTGACTTACTTCAAACACAGCAGTTTACACAACCTGCTGCAGCGAAAATTGCTATCCATATTTTGTAGTAATCTGTAAATTTTTCCCAGAGATATTACATAACAACTTTATTTTTTCATGTGGCGTAATTTATAAAATGGCGAACAAAAGATGCTCTATGTAGGAACATTTGATGTTTGTAATATATACTGCCAGCATACAAAGTTTAGTTGGAATTGATGACATGGTGTTGACGATATACCATTCAAATCTAAAAAGTTTATTTGTCTGCCATTTTGAAAATAAGTGTTCGGTTCATCTTAAACATATAATTTAAAATCATCTGCCACAGATATANTATTTGTCTGCCATTTTGAAAATAAGTGTTCGGTTCATCTTAAACATATAATTTAAAATCATCTGCCACAGATATATTTATTTGCCAAATTTGGTAGGAATCTGTTAAATGTTTACTGTGATATGACATAAAAAATGTATTTATTCATATATCACTATCTTACAAAATGGCTGACAAAAATGGTTATGTAATGGCATATAACGATGCTTGTAAAATATACTTTCAGCATTCAAAGTTTGGTCAAAATTGGTAAAACTGTATAGTAGTAATTCCAAATAAAACTAAAATATTAGTTTGCCCGCTATTTTGAAAATAAGTACCTAATCAATTTTAATTACTTTCGTTTAACTGGCATGTCACAATATAACTTACATGCTAAATTGGGCGAGAATTGATTTTATAGTTTTCGAGATATAATATAAAATCTTAATTTTTTCAATTAGTGTTATCTTCCCAAATGGCCGACTAATAATAATGTATACTTTAAAATTTAATGCTTACATGAAAATCTGCTAGCATAAAAATTTGGTTAAAATCGGTAGAATGGTTCAAATTTATCGCATATCACCCTCAATGTTAAATCGGATACCATTTTGAAAGTTAGTACCCGTCGTGGTTGAAAACTTTAAAAGTCAGGTTTCCCTACTAAGTAGGCACTTGATATNCCATTTTGAAAGTTAGTACCCGTCGTGGTTGAAAACTTTAAAAGTCAGGTTTCCCTACTAAGTAGGCACTTGATATGTACCGAGTTTGGTGAAATACAGTTGACTCGCTCAAAAATTGAAAGGAGGGACACACACATTCAGACATAAAAGTGATATCATAATTCTTTATTTCCTTCGGGAAGAAGGCTAAAGAGCAGCCATGGGTTAACACTCCAGCCACACAGCAAGGCATGGAAAATTTGAGAAGCAGCTTCCAGACGGCAAACTTATACTTAAGCCTTCCTAATGTCATAGAGCCAACCAGGAACTATGAGATTGTTAAAAAAAATTCCAAATATTTTATGCTAGTGAGAGAACTGTGTCATTGCTAGAAATATTGCATTATAGGCTCAATGGAAGATCATCTTAATGTGACACACTTAGGGCATTGTTTAAAAATGTAGAATTCTGTATTCAGGTCCAATATTTGTAAACAGAGGAGTCATTATTACATGACAGAAAGTTCGACATTGTTACAATGACATGATCATTGTACTTAAACTTAATTGGGTTTCTTAGATAGATCCACAAAGGAGATGGCCTTATAGCAATTGAACTCTATTATTTAGTTATGAATATTGAAATCAGTAAATACTTAGATCAGAGTTATTATAAGCAGAACTAATAAAATGTTGTTAGTAACATACTTAATATTAATGGATACATTTTTGTGAGAAGTCAATTGTACATGGAAACTGACTTTGGTGACTACGTCTCTTTTATCGCTGTTAAGTGTCATATTTTCAAGACCCATTTTCTAATGTGGTGCTTGTATCGCTGACCGTGTACTTCTTCAGCGGAATGATATTTTAGCTCAGATGCAGTTAATATATAAAATCGTGACACAGTTGTATGGGGAGCAGGATAATAAATCTCCTGTAATGCTCAACCCCCAATGTTGTGTCTGCAGTGCGTAATTTACGCCAGTGGCACGATTACTCTAAGTGGTGCATACAGAAAAAAAATTCCCTGTTATTTGTGTGATTCTTCTTCTTGTAAATAGTTTTTATTAAATGTACCTGAAGTGTTCTGTTGTCTTTTATGCCTTATTAAGAAGGAATTATAATATATTGAAATCATCTACCTGCTTGTGTGTATGCAAATGCATGTGTGTGTCTGTGTGTTTCTCTCAAAACATATTAATGCGTGTTCACAAATTCAAAGAACTTGAAAGTGTTAATATTTTTGTTGTGGATAAACAACTTTCATAGCAATTGATTATGAAATATGCTTATTTCTGAAATGTAGGGGCGTATTACTTTGGTGGATATGTAAATTCTCAGGATCAATGTAATCGGTTTCAACATAAATAGGTAATGTATGAAAAATATTTATATTGAATGTTTACACTGTCAGTGCTAAATTCGCAATAGGACATTGTGATTCATATATAATTTTGAAAGATTGCACCATCTAAATGAAGTACATTTTTAACAATATATTTGTAGCTATTGTATTGAAACCAGCTAAATATGAGGAAAAAATAGTGCTCCGAAACTTGTAACACATTTGTAGATCAGGTGTTTATTTTGAAAATAGCAGCCATAAAATTATTAAGGGAAGTACGCTATACCAACCGAAATTTACACCGAATTTATCCAAACTTGGTGTGCTGGCAGTACACATTGAAAGCATAAAAATATGTTAATTTGCAGTTTCTTGCATCCACCATTTGTAATATGGTACACATGAAATAATACAGCTATTTCAATATATCTCAAAACATAACAAACATTTTGCCATCATATTTAGAATAAAAACAAATGCTGCAGGAAACATATAGCTATTCTCTCTCTCTCTCTCTCTCTCTCTCTCTCTCTCTCTCTCTCTCTCTCTATATATATATATATATATATATGTATAGACACACACACATACAGAGAATATGGTACACCATGAGGCTTGAATCCAGTACATGAAATGTGTGGAACAGGTGTGCAATTGCATGTAATGCATCTGATTACAATTTATGGCCAGTCACACGAACAGCGCGCGTGATATAGGCAGACAACCAGCAAGTGAAGCTATGGTTCAAGACTTCGTCACGGTGAGTGTTTTGGCTGTTACTGCGTGTGTCTGGAGAACGAATAAAGGTCGGGATACCGCACCGTGTACTATCTGTGAGTCGGCCGAGTGCGCGAAGTTACGCAAATACTGTCGTTCAAACACCATCGCACCAGAGCCAAGAGCCCACACCGCACCGAGACAGGACCAATCACGATTTGTTTATTTCAGTTTTTGACATTTATGGTGCGGTCTCGGCAGGCGCTGCTAGAGCTGTCTTTCAAGTTCGTTTCAGTTTCACTTTAGTTTATATTCTACTGCTAGCTTTAGTTTGTAAAATATTTTAAAAACAAACAGGCACATTATCAAGTATGGTGGTTGTGGAAAAGCTTATCAAAGAATCTCGGAAGTTTCCGTTCCTCTACGGCCAAACAAGTGACGAGTATACAAATTCAGACTACAAGGATAAGATCTGGCAAAGCATTTGTACTGTATTGGAAGCAAAAGGTAGGTTTAAAATTAATGTATTCTACGGATGCGTATCGATATTCAATTATATCAGAAATANGTATTGGAAGCAAAAGGTAGGTTTAAAATTAATGTATTCTACGGATGCGTATCGATATTCAATTATATCAGAAATAAAACAAAAAAAAAAAAATTTAGAAAAACATTACAGTAGTTGTTCATATAGCTATTACGACTATTTAAAAAAAAATTATTGAACAGTGAAACATCATATTTAGTCTCTGGTAAAATAATTTGTAAAATTGACCTCTGGTTACGTTCGATATTGTTGTATCAATATTTTCATGTCGAAAATTTTGCATTTCATACTTTATATTATCGATTCAAAGTATCGATACGTTTATATCGATATGCATCCCTAATAGATTGAATATAATTAAACATCATTTTCACAGGTGATTTACAATTACATAAATCATAATGGAATACTAAATAGGCTTTGTATATTTGTTGGGTTTCAGAATAGCGTAGCAGTATTATTGATTCATTTTACACACGCGAAACAAATTATGTATTTTCAAAAAATACACTTTAAATTTTTATACATAAGATTGCCAATTCTGCCTCTCAAAGACTTCGAAATTTTTTTCTTGATTCTTAATATTTACAAAAACGAATTTTTTTAAAATTCGAATGAAGTTGTTCAAGACACATGCGCCCAGTATTCAGGCTTTCTCGTGAGTAATCAAAAGTTTTGCTNTAAAATTCGAATGAAGTTGTTCAAGACACATGCGCCCAGTATTCAGGCTTTCTCGTGAGTAATCAAAAGTTTTGCTGCAAAATGCCAAATTAATTTCCAGCCACTCTCCTTGTTCAGCTGAGAGGATAGTTATATGACGTTTTATCATTTGTCAACGATTTACCAGAATACGGTCTCATGCTGTAGGTTTTGAGAGGAAGGGCTTCGTCGGCTACAATTACGAGTAGGAGTTCAGTATCATTTTCAGGTAGGGCTCTCTTCGTATGTACAATTAGTATGCCATTTTGAAATGCTTTTACAAATTTAGAGATAGAAAAATATCACCATAGGAGATTTTGCGTAAGCCCCTACATCTACTAAAATTAATTTGTAACAAGGATCATCTAGAGCAAGAAGCACAATAGGATGTTATATTTGTAATTTCATTGCAGGCTTCCCGATAAGCCTCATTATGGCTGCCTTACCCATAACGCAGTAGCTATAGCGTTCCATTTGTCTTCATTTGGTAGTGACGTCACTTTCATTAAAAGAACAACTACAATTACTTTGCAGGTATTATGCAACCATTGGTTCGGTCAATCTGTAGTTACAGGAAATAANTTAAAAGAACAACTACAATTACTTTGCAGGTATTATGCAACCATTGGTTCGGTCAATCTGTAGTTACAGGAAATAATCTTGGAAGAATATCCAATAACAATAAACCTAGAAAAAACATGTTCAAAACTTGTTTACATAAATTTCANGAAATAATCTTGGAAGAATATCCAATAACAATAAACCTAGAAAAAACATGTTCAAAACTTGTTTACATAAATTTCATAATTGTCAGTGTTTGGACAGTCTAAATAAAATAAGAGGCCGCGGTGGCTGACAGTACGCCTCCCACCAAGGCAGACCGGGTTCAATCCCTCGCCGGGTCACTCCTGGATTTTCGCAAGTGGGAATCGTGCTGGACGATGCCGCTGATTTGCGAGTCTTCTCGGGGATCTCTCGTTTCTCCTGCACTTGCATCCCGGCGCTGCTCCATACTCACATCATTTCACACTCATCGGCTCTCAAAATCTCGTTTTTAAGAGCTGCCCAAATCTCCNGGCGCTGCTCCATACTCACATCATTTCACACTCATCGGCTCTCAAAATCTCGTTTTTAAGAGCTGCCCAAATCTCCCAACTCTCAAATCTAAATACAATGGAAAGCTGTAAACGAAATTAATTTTATTTTGGCAAATATAGGTAGTTAAATCTTTATGTTAATTATTGTGTAAACTGGGTATTTTTAGTGAGATGTTGTTTGTTTCTTTCAGGAGGAATAGAAGAGCGAAAAAAGTAGGCTTCCGTTCATGATCAGCTGCGTAGGACGCTACAGAAACGGATTACAACCTCTGGACAGGNGAGCGAAAAAAGTAGGCTTCCGTTCATGATCAGCTGCGTAGGACGCTACAGAAACGGATTACAACCTCTGGACAGGCTGCTGTTCGGTATTGAAAATATAAATTTGAAGATATTCTTGAATTTCTAATACACCATATTGTCGAATGGGACACGCTCACTGATGTGACAGTTTCAGGTGAATTTGAAGAAGAAAATCACGAAATAGAATCTATTATACGAATACCCCGCACTAATTAATTAAAAAAAAAAAAGGTGTCACATGAATGAGGAACCCGAAACGGAGGTCCAAAACCACCTTACCGGGACTATGGAAATACTTTTCAGTCTACTACAGCAAATGCAGATAGTATGTCTTCTTTCTCTGCAAAGGAGGACAATTTTGCTATACCTGCAGTATCACTCAAACGAAATACATATCGTAAAGGAAAACCAATTTATTCTCTAGAGATTCAGGTTATTACCACATAAATTAGCCGAGAAGGAAGGAAAAAATGACGTCAACAATACAAGATTCTGTTAAACATCCAGTTGATAATTTTTTATGTGGATTTTACCTACTTTTTCTGAAACAAGCAAAATTAAGATTTTAGCTATTGAACATAAAATAGAGATGGAACAGCTTATGAGTAGCTCTGACCAAGATGTACATACATAAACCACATACCTTCGTTCCAATATCACCTTTGTCATCATCACAGTCTGTCTCAACAAACATAAAAATCACCATATCCTCTACATTTTGGGGAAGAAACTAGAAATATAGCTATACGCTACCACTTAGAAAACNAACATAAAAATCACCATATCCTCTACATTTTGGGGAAGAAACTAGAAATATAGCTATACGCTACCACTTAGAAAACCAAAAACCAACCATCGGCATACACAACTATTCTTTTCCACACCTTCAATCATTTTGAATATTCCAAAGTGTTATTTTGTGTGCTGAAACAACTTCAATGCTATNAACATAAAAATCACCATATCCTCTACATTTTGGGGAAGAAACTAGAAATATAGCTATACGCTACCACTTAGAAAACAAAAAACCAACCATCGGCATACACAACGATTCTTTTCCACACCTTCAATCATTTTGAATATTCCAAAGTGTTATTTTGTGTGCTGAAACAACTTCAATGCTATTTCATAATTGTATAAGAATTTGCAGTTTTAATTGCGTGTTTAGTTTATTCATAAGAAAGCTACAGGTAGATTTTTTAGACATTCTGTTCTAATTATATGGCTANGTAATTGCGTGTTTAGTTTATTCATAAGAAAGCTACAGGTAGATTTTTTTAGACATTCTGATCTAATTATATGGCTATATGTACATAATTATTTGTTAGAATGTATTTTTATTTTGCTAACAATAAATTAATAAATACTTACATCAAACATACAGCCAATCTTTGTTGTGGTGTTATTGATAGCTTACAAAACGTAACTTCCTTCTTTAACCTACCTCTCTTCCACCTTCATCAGAATTTCATGAAATGTGGATAGTATCATTCTAATATATTCACAGAATTTCGTTTCATCATCCATCAGATGAGGTACAGGTGGTTAAACTGCCCTTAAATAGGTATTGACTTCAAAGTATTGTGCATAATTAATTTATTTCTTCCATCTTGTCTTCTCCATTGTTCATCTTCTTACACTAACATAAGTAATTTAACTCCCAAATCACTGTTACGAAATTTCCTGAACATTTCTTCCGCAAACGGCCTCTAAATATGAAAGAATACTGCCACAGCATTTGCACAAGAAAACGCCAGTATCCACATGGCAGTCACATGGAAGAACTGCGGACAAGTGTGGACGAGCTGTGACACGGCCAACTCACGGCCACGCTACAGTCCTAACACGGTGCGGTATTGTGTGTCCCCTACATTAAGGCGTTTGTACGTATTTGAACGTATTTGCAAATGTATTTGATGGACTTCATCGAACTGCAGAACTCAACGTTTATGTGTGCTTTGTAGGTTTTGGACAGCAATGGCGAATACGGAACCACCCAGCGATTGTTAATGTCAACCGGATTTCCACCGTTTTACATGCGCAATTGATATGATTGGCCACCNCGGATTTCCACCGTTTTACATGCGCAATTGATATGATTGGCCACCGTTGTCTGTGTCTCTACGACGATACAATGGATAACCATCAATATTAGTGATAGTATCGTTTATACACATTTTTGGGAAACGTTTCGTACATTTTCCATTATCCATGCACGGCGCCGTCATGTTGAGATCACCGCATGGACCATGGATTATGTAAGAGGTAGCAATTTCAAAAAACTGTTAATCAATATTCCGATCCAGAATTTCTGCTGAAATAATTTTATCAATTTCTTCTGGCCGTATTTTGTCGACCAACCAAATCAAAATATGTGCATGTGGCAAACCTCGTTTTTGCCATTCAACAGAATACAGCCAGCAACGTGTTTCGCCGAATACATAGTGGTGTGTAATCAAGTTCATTAATGATTTTAATTTTTGTTTGAAGACACGCGGAGTGATATCACGGCGATGCATTGCTGTTTGACCTGGCAATCACGAAATTTTAAATTCATCCCAGTTTGGATTGCACGTAAATGTAATGAAGAAATCTGGTCGGACGTACGTGCGCACGAAAGTCATGACGTCTTGAATGTGTTCTTGCATATGACGTACACTACCAATATATGATGATGGAAGAATATATGCGGAACCGATGTCGTTTATATTAGTTGTTTCATCTACGTTACTGACAATAGCATAACGCAAATAAATGTTTTCCTCAGAACACAGCTTCGCTTGATTATACTTGATGTACCGTAATCGTTCGCTTTCAATTTTCGCATACATATCAACGATGTATTGATAAAACAGCTGGCGGCATCGGAGAAAGTTGTTGTCTTCGTTTGCACGAGTCATCAACCGATATNAACGATGTATTGATAAAACAGCTGGCGGCATCGGAGAAAGTTGTTGTCTTCGTTTGCACGAGTCATCAACCGATATGCGTAGAAGCTCATCGCGCTCACTTTCTTGTTGGTTTCTGCACCTGCAAAGTAAAAATATAAATAAGACAAAAAGAAAATAATCGTACAGAAAAATAAAAAAGAAAATAATGTGTAGATGGTACCTCTCGCTGGATTTCTTTGTTTGATGTTGAAATGATATCCATCATCTCCTTCCCAAAATATCAATGGAAATTGCAAAGCATCGTAAGAACGATGACCGTTTTGAAAACTCTGCACCGTGTTATCTCCGTGTTGGATCCGTATATCTCGACGTTCGTATGCGTCGCCAACCATAACAACTGCAACTTCATTAACGGTTTGTGCATTGTATCGGCCTGCGTGCTCTCGAGATGGTACTTTGTCTGCTTTGATGACGATCATGTAGCTGTCGTTTTGCAGTTTGTTTGAAACAGCGTTGAACAACTGGACCAATTGGTTGTGATTTCGCAAAAACGGTTCCAAAGTCGCCACAATTTCTCGCTCCTCCATCTGCTCGATGTGGTTGTATNAACGATGTATTGATAAAACAGCTGGCGGCATCGGAGAAAGTTGTTGTCTTCGTTTGCACGAGTCATCAACCGATATACGTAGAAGTTCATCGCGCTCACTTTCTTGTTGGTTTCTGCACCTGCAAAGTAAAAATATAAATAAGACAAAAAGAAAATAATCGTACAGAAAAATAAATAAGAAAATAATGTGTAGATGGTACCTCTCGCTGGATTTCTTTGTTTGATGTTGAAATGATATCCATCATCTCCTTCCCAAAATATCAATGGATATTGCAAAGCATCGTAAGAACGATGACCGTTTTGAATTCTCTGCACCGTGTTATCTCCGTGTTGGATCCGTATATCTCGACGTTCGTATGCGTCGCCAATCATAACCACTACAACTTCATTAACGTTTGGTGCATTATATCAGCCTGCATGCTCTCCAGATGGTACTTTGTCAGCTTTGGTGACGATCATGTAGCTGTTGTTTTGCAGTTTGTTTGAAACAGCGTTGAACAACTAGACCAACTGGTTGTGATTTCGCAAAAACGGTTCCAAAGTCGCCACATAAAGAGCGAGGAGGTAGACGAGCTACACGTTGTATTGGCAGTGTGTGTTTATTTTTTGCTCCTCATCGCCCATGCAGTAGATTTGCAAGAATTTTGGATCGGCATCAGCGTAACTGTAATTTCTTGGTTAAACTACTATGTGAACCGGGAGAATCTTAAACGTTGATTCAAAATTGCGATCATACTGATTCTGAAAATTTTTGTTGCTCCAAATGATGTCCTTTGGAAGCAAGAATTGAATGTACGAATTTTNATTTTTGTTGCTCCAAATGATGTCCTTTGGAAGCAAGAATTGAATGTACGAATTTTACGCAAAAACAATTTTGATTGAGGTGTGGCTCCAGCCAATAGTGTTTTCAATGGTTCTGGCGGTGAATTCAATGGCGGCAGTACAACTTTTCCAGACGCGCAACAGAAACCGGCCGATTCACCTTTGTATTTGAATGCATGGCATTGTTGGTATTCTTTGTCCATAGCGCCGATGACAATGTGTGAACGTGACGCATAGTTGATGTCCGACTCATATTCGAACGCAAGGCGGAGATATGATGCATGTGTCAATGCGCGATGTACTTGCAGGCGCTGTCGTTCATGTGCTCTGTGTGCGTCAGTGGCTCGTTGACGCACCTGTCATTGTCTCAATGCATTAGCTCGAAGGTGTTAGTTGCATTGCTCTTGTTTTTCATTTGCTGTTGTGGTTGCAACCTGGTCTCTTAAATTTGCATCCTCGATCAATTGATCTTCTGCCGTTCTATTTAACCGACAGGTCTGGACTATTTGTGATTTCCGTGTTCATCGACCAATATTTCCTCCTCGTCCACGAAGACGTGGCATTGTTCTGTAATAAACACACAAAGCATAAATATAAGTAACTTATATTTGATTTTAATCATGTTATAATTAGTTGAAAAACTTACATGTTGATTAACACTTCGTAAATTTTATATGTTCTGATATGCGAAAAACCTTAAATATCAAAACAACGTCAATTATTCATGAACTTATCAGTTTTTTTTATTAAAAAAAAAAATTGATTTGGGGGGGGGGGGGGTTAAATTTTGTGGTTATATGTTCTGATATGCGAAAAATCTAAAAAAAGAAAATAAAACATTTTCGTCAAGAAATAAAGTAACGATTTCTTGCAACCCGATCGCAGCGCCACCTACCGGGTCCAACTCTGGATCTAAACCATACAGGGACACACTCAAACACACACAAAATTTGCATCAAAATCGGTCCAGCTGTTTAGGAGGAATTCAGTGACATACACACGCACAGAAGAATTATATATATGAAGATATGCATATTTTTACACACGAACTGTAACTTGCATTACTTCACTGAACTCTCTTGTAAATGAGACATAACAAAACTTTTCTAGTCTTCATGTTTATTTATACTCTTGTAAATGGTGCTATCGTTTTTGTCTCTCTTGGAAATTTGGAATGAATATGTTCTTAGAAGAAAATACTTTATTATTAACATTTTTCTGTGTCAGAAAATAGTATTGTTTTGCTGTATCGAGTGGATTTGAAAGGAGTCCTGCCATTAAGAGTCATGCCTTGGCAATGTCATTTTGACAGGAATGTGTGTTGGCGACATCAGTAGTTATAAAATGTTCCTTCCTATGCAGTAATGCCACTTACCACCTTATTGGATGATATCAAAACGAAACCTTATGCTCTATCATTTCACATAAACAGTGGCCATCTTGTTTTCCCTCAAAATTTCTCTTTTCGCTCGAAATTTCCTTTTTTNCTCTATCATTTCACATAAACAGTGGCCATCTTGTTTTCCCTCAAAATTTCTCTTTTCGCTCGAAATTTCCTTTTTTTCTTCAGAAATTCCCCATTTTCTCGGAATTCCCCTTTTTCCCTTTTACTATTGGAATTTCCTTTGTCTCAACATTAAGTTCTATCATTCCACCTTGTTTTTTCATGCTCTATAGTACCTTCTTGTCTCTCTCCCTCTCCCACCCGTTCACTCTTTTGCCTCCTTCACCTGTTCCCTCTCTTGCCTTCTTCATACATTACCATGTATATAATATGTTGTATTTTCCTCCCCCCTGTTAGGGGCGCTGATGACTACCAGAGTGTGCCACCATCGTCGTCTGCTGTAGGTGGCTATCTTTAATTTCTGTGCCTGCCACCAGAGTGTGACAATTTCAAGTTCGATCATTCGCGAGCGCTGGTATCACCACCGCATTATTGTGTTGATGCTCTCGTAGCCTGCAGAGATGCACTAGCATCGTCTATTGTTAGTTCTATCTTCGACCGCTAGGAGCATTGGAAGTTTTATGTTGTACTTCGGAGCTCAAAAACTGTTGCAGTTTGGGATCGTTCTGGAACCCCTCGAGATGTCAACCGAGCGTATTGACCACGAGACTCTGGGGGAATATAGGAAAGAAGGAGGTTTAATGTAAAATACATATATATCCCATTACTATCACTGGGAAAAAAATTAGGTGGCCGCATCTTTATATAAAAGTAATGTAAAATTATTTTAAAAAATTGTATGGACTAGAAAAAAAAATAACTGTACTGCACAGATAGATGCAGGCCATTCATGCACGCCAACACCACTAGCCAAAAAGTCAAATTGATAGTAAAATTCGGCAGGCCCTGACATTTTAAAGAAGTTATACAAAATCGAACGCAGTAAAAATTTAAACTCTCACCATACATGAAAAAAAGTATATTGTGCCACGACATCACCCGAGAGCCTTCCCCTACTATCGCCTTCATACCAAGAATGTCATGTACACAATTGGAGGTGTGCACACGATGCATGTGCATAGCGAGCCACATCCACAATAGCTTCCGTTCCATGATTATTCCAGTGTATGTGAGCGAAGCGTCTCACCAGAGTACTGGCCAGGCTCACATTTAAATGAAATTCAAAGAGGCCTGGAGACACACACATACCTTTGTCATCAATTCATATAAAATTGTTTGGCAGAAAAAGTTTTGCTTGTTCCCCAAGAACCTTTTTTATTCCACATATAATTACCATATTTTTCATCAGTAAACTCTCTTGTGTACGATTTCAGATTATTGCAAATGGTCATGCTGCGCAAATTAGGCTTTTCTTTTTTATATTTCCAAGCAGCCAAGGGAAAATCATCTTCATCAGCTGCAGCAGTAGTAGTGGTATCCACCCGAAGTAGCTTGCACTTTCTCTTGGTCCCGGGTTCGATGACCAGTTCTGTCTTCATTTCAGCTGGGTGAACACTTTGTCGTTTAACATAAAGTCGAGATGTTATGTGGATGTCTCTTCTAAAAATAGTGTTGTGCTCCATGCCTCCTTGCTTAGCCAGTAAATATATTTTGTCACATATGTTCAATTACACGATCTAAATTCTTGGCTGCGGCAGTCATCATTATAAAATAGTGAGCAGGATGTACATAGTATATATGTATAACACAGTGGCATTTCTGTGTGGCCTTGTGCGCCATTCTGATTAGGCCTGTGACAGCTTATTCCATTGGTCTGATTAGGTTCGTGATATTAGCTTCTGACTTCGTGATACGACAAATATTGGTGTCCCGAAAGTGCTTGCAATGCAACTAGAACAAATTTTCTGAATTTGTACCAGACAAGGCACGAACAATCCTGGTTAACAGCCTGTATTCCATAGTATCGACCAGTCCACCGAAAGTAGAAAGTTTGCTCACTGCCTCAGTCAATTTGCAAACATGACCTTCAAATTTGGCACACAAAGCAGCTGTCCAGACGAGCTGGTCATCCACAGTCTTGAGCTGACTGTCTAAACCATAGTGTTCACACACACTCTCCATCAATGCTTTCAGTTCAGTGTCTGTATTTGCAGCCAATGCTTGACGAATATTGCATGCTATTCACTCCCCCATAATGTTGAGTTTTGACTCTAAAGTGGTGAGCAAGTTCATTCCAGACATCAGTGTACGAATATGACCCCCAGACTTAGCACTTTTCGCCTGCAGCAACGTGAACAGCTGCAAAGCCTATGAAGTGAAAGTGTGGAAAAGGGACACATTAGGCAGATTATCGTCATGATTCGGCTTGCTGACATTCTAGACAAATTTTATTCCTTAGCTACACATTCCATCGTAGATGTAAAACAGCTATCCGATGCATGCTTCAGACTACTATGTTCGAACTTGGATATAGCATAGCTCACCGCTGACTGATGTATGATTATAAACTGATCGAATCCCCTGCGATATGTGCCCATATGGAGCAGAAATCCTTAGCTATCACAAGGAAATCATGAGGTTTATGCCAACAACATACACATATATCCTTAAACTTGTTAAATGTCATGTATGGATTAACATGATCGGAGTTAACATGTCGTAAATTCAGATAATCTATGAGGGAATAGAATTAGGAAATTAGCATTGTCGCGCAGGAGTTGTTTAGGCATAAGTGAATAAGTTTGAAAGAGGTACATTTAATACGCTGCTACGTGTCGCCCCATGCTAAAATATTGCTGTATGGTCGACTGACTCTCACAAGCCACTTCGTCGGAAACAAACACAGAGTTTGGCAAATCATCACTTGGCGACACAACATCTGCATTGTCGCTACATGGAAAACAGTATAGACAATCTAGAGCTTGAAGTATTTGCGCTAGTCATAGGTACTTTGGATATAGTAGCTATTTAGAGTATAAGAAAACTTTCTCGAACCAAAGACCACTGGGTTCCTCCAACAAGCTCAGAAGCACGCATGTATTTCCACAGTTGCTTGGTCATGTTATGATACAATGCAAAATGTTTGTTAGCAGCTACTCATGATGTGATTCATGGGAAATAGCTTTGTTATCCATGATGATGCGAACAGGAAGCATGGTGGTCTGCGGCACAATCTCTATTGAACTGATATTCGAACAGACAAACTCCTGGTACTTATGTTCTCTGGCAAAGTAGGTGGTCATGTTCAACGACTGGCGATATAGTTGCCTGCACCCGAAGACAGGTGACATGAATGGCAAAGTTCAAAGTCAGGCGAAGTGGTCGGACACACCACAAAATAAATTTATAAAGTAGTTGTAGCAGGAAAGCTGCATTAGTTTATCACAATGTGCCATAAGAGTAAGATCAAGAGGGGACATGGACTGGTGAATATGCTGATCAACAACTTCCCTTTGAAGCACACAGTCTTAGCCACAAATTCTGAAGTCCTGGCACATGTCTAGTATGCCAAATGACATGATGCAATGTACTAGGTTGGACTAGGTGTGCAAGGAATACGACATTACCTATGTGAACAGTAGCAAGTTGGAAGATAGACATGTGGTCATCACTGCTCTCGCCAAAAAAGCCAAGTCGATAGTTATGTCACCCAAGTCCAAACTCTGCGAATGCCTAGCTGCCTTGGGTGTATCCAAGATTATGAAAACTAAAGTCAAGAGAGGAATGCATTTGCAGCTTGGAAGGAAGAAAATAGCAAGAAGACTCAGAGGAAACCACGAATAGTATGAAAACGAGGAGGCATTTTAATGTACGTTTTGACTGCACTAGGTATTCTCGGAGGTCTTATTGGAGGCGGAAGTAGTATAGTAAGGGTGGTAAACACAGCAGAGGAAAAAAATAAGCAGTTGGCCGAAGCGATTGGACACAATATACCTACAGAGGTGATTGCTAGAGGTAAAAATGGCAGCAGACTGTTCCTACACCTGTACTATGTAGTTGGAGGGGGAAATAGAAAATGGACTAACAAGCGAAAGAGACAGTCGTGAGGGTCTGCCTAATCGACTTTTCACAAACATAGACANGAAATAGAAAATGGACTAACAAGCGAAAGAGACAGTCGTGAGGGTCTGCCTAATCGACTTTTCACAAACATAGACATACAAAAGTTTCCCCACAAATGAAAAATATCCTATTTTCGAAGCGTGTTTATGCAAAACCGTCTACCATGCAGTCCGAGATGAGTGGAGTGTGACATAGTAAACCTGGATACCAGACATGGGCTGGGGACTCATTGGACTGCATGTAAAAAGTATGAGGATACGGCAGAATATTTTGACAGCTACGGCAATTTAAGGGCACCACCAGATCTGAAAATGCATATGAGAGGTGTTACATTATGTTATATCTATGAAGAATGGCAACTACCACGGGCGTGGAACTGTGGTAAATTATGCCTGCACTTCCTTTCAAGGTTGATAAACATACAGCAAACAAAAAACTATACTTAATGGGGGACGTATTACTTTTAAGCATCAGTCATGTTCGTAACCATAAACGTGTCGGGCAATAGCTCGGAATTGCGCTCTGTGCACTTCCCTCTGCTCAACATGGATTGGCTGTGGTTCATCGCACTCAGATTTTCAAACCTAATTCTCTGTACCAAACAGAGATCAACGCAATTGCATGTTCTGCTATGTTAAGGAGGGCAGTAAGACTGGTGAGATGCATGCACCCACAGGTTTGTATGAGATTGAAGATATAGCCGGGTACCTCAAGCCTGAAGTAATGATGGTAATATGAGGTAATGCTAATATGCTGCAGAGCGAGATTTATGGTACTGCTTAGGTAGATTTCACGAAAAGTGAAGTCATCGCAGTCATGACGGAGAGTGTACAAAAAGTGGTTGTGTATATAGTAGACCAAGAGAGTCGTTTGATTAATTTTCTATGTAAGAACATTACAGTACATCTTCATTTACAGAAATATGTTCAAGACATTTAAGGGAGCGAGTACTAATGTAATAAAAACCGCTTATGGTACCAAACCGGAAGTCAGCACGAGGTGAGCACCCAGCGTGTTATTACATGAAAATTTGCGTTGCCTTAGAATATTTAGACTCTTGGTCAACAAATATGGATGTGGAAATATTATATGTAGACGAGCCAGCGGGCTTCGAAGACGCGATCACCAAGGCAGAAGTCCACACATACTTCCGGGTCTGTACATACTGCCGTCCGAAGTTTGAATCCCGGTGCAAAACCATGATATAAACACAGTGCCATGTTATTCATATTTGAGGTACCATGGGTAGATTACAAAGGCTGGTGGTGCTGTATCAGTGACAACTAGAATCATCACAGATTTTATACTGCACATTATATGTAGAATCGCTTACGAGCTGGACGGGTGTGAAGTGGATGCGATGGTATCGTATATCAAATGTATGCGGGTTTTTCAGAGATCATACTATGGGCAAACACAGTCACCGATGCTTGAATCGAGTGAATTCATGAGCACTGCTCCCTTGCAAGTATTTGACATTGGCAAACAGGACGATATACTTAAGTCTGGCATAGTCGACTGCAGGATTGAAATGATTGCTGCGGAAAATTTCCCAGCCATTACTCAGGCTGACCCCCTCCACTCCTTATAATCCCCCCACACTCCCTTGACAGTGACCACTGCAGTGCATTAGAAACTCGAATTTTTAGCACCTAAAACCAGAGTGTACCCATCTCGCCAACTTTGGAGCCTCTCCCATCTGCTCCATTCTCTCATTCCTGCCTTCATAGCATTCATATACCAATATATATATATATAAGGCCTCGGGATCAATTCTCCTGTCTGCTGCTGCTATCATCTTTACCTGCTCGAGTCGCTCGCCTCAAAGTAAACAGTACAATAATTGGTGTTTGAACTTGCATGCTGTCCCAGTGGACAGAAAGTAATTACGGCTATCGCTACATACGGGAAAGGGGGGGGGGGGCTATGCTCGTGGTGCTATATATGGAAAACCAACTCGCCTTATTGCCGAAAGTGTTTCCTGCTGAAGTACGCGCGACACGAAGTTCGGTATTTGTACAAGAGGTTTTTCGAAGGCTGAAACACCTCTGTTCCCAACACTTCACATTCCCACAGCTGGTGCCAGGCACTATGACATGCAGCAGTACCCATCAGTACCTCTGCCCACTACACCACATCTACTGATGCAAAGACAGACATGGAGGTCCACAGCCATGAAGAAGAAGCCACAGCACAGTGAAAAAACATGAATGGCCTCACCGACCAGCTGACCGACGACATCATGTGGCAGTTTTCATTATGTCTCCTTCCCAGCACCAGCACCACCTGGCACCCCTCATTCCGACAAAATGCGACAGTTGGCTTCCAGCGCCCGAATAAATTACACAGACCATCATAGACAACATCTATATCCATCGCACCACCACGACCTACGAAGCACAAGGTGATGTACACTAGCTCCTTCGAGCCAGGTATGGTAAAATGTTATTCCAATACCATCTCGAGGTTCCGGCGAGTAGAGTACTGGCTGGACGACCCATAGTACAAGGAAGACATGAAAAATATAGAAGCCTGCGATGGTGTGAGTCATGCTCACCTCTTCTATGCTTTGTTACCTGCCTACAACCCGAACATCATTAATGCCGAAGGCAAGTCAAAAGTTTGTTTTGTGGACAGAATCAAGTGTGATGGAAAAACATGAACAGTATACCACATGTGACCAGATGTAGCCGTATCTAGCAACAGCGTTGATCTGAAGTAGTTGAATGACAGCGACCCAACATAATTCACATAATTCGTCGCCAACGAGGCCAAGCCTCAATCTCCACCCCTCTGGCAAAAATCATTAGATCTTAGCTTCGTCTCCTATGGAGCTGAAAATTTAGGCTTAGCCTCTCTCTTTGCCCCTGAGGCCTCATTCTTTTTGAGGTAGAATGATTTCTTCATCCATCTGACAACATTTCCTTGTAATGTGTATTTATGCATTATCTATAGTCCTTCCTCGCACGAATAGAGCATGTGGGGATTTTCTCAGAGTGATTCCATGTATTACATTTACAAAATAAAATGGTTCCCTTAACACCTCCATTTTGTTTTCCTTAAAAAATATTTTTTATGCATATCATTTTCTTCCTGAAAATAACAGTGTAAAACCTCCTGTTGATTGCTTCATCTCATTCCGAGTGATATGCAGTGCAATATTCGCCAGCAAATCCATAGATTCATAATCTAACCCGTCGGGAGATTTAATGACTTTTTGCATTTCAAGCTGACCTCCCGTGGCACAGTCGGTTGGTACACCTCCGGTCTGTGGTGCGGAAGGTTCTCGGTTTGAGTGCTAGGTAAGGCATGTGTGTTAGTTTAAGTTAAGTCATAAGTTAGTTTGTAAGCTGTTCCCCGATAAACCAGAGGCATAACATCGAGGGACGTTAATAATCCCTTTCAAATTTTAAAAAATTTGATGTATAAAATTGGTGACTTCCTGTTGCTTTAATTTTTTTCGCCCATTTCTCTTTACCCAAATTATTTGGTATTGAGCATGATGGTAACGGTGGTGAAAGAGGGGTTATTTACAAGTATGCATTTTTTTGCAGAACACCATCACTTTTTTCCTACCCTAGTTCCTCTGTGATTTTCTGTGTTGATTTAAACACAGAATTAGCCGACATAAATGGGACGAAAAATATTGAGCACAGCATTCCACTCAATTTGATGCATTTTCTGGGAAGCTAAGTGTTTGCAGTGTACTGTTGCTCCTTGGGTGATCGCTTCTGCACCAGCCTGATATTTTTGTGTAATAATAATTAAGAGATGGATGTTTTATTTCCTCTGCTTTTATTGCATGGAGTGTGAGAACCTAACAGGGAGTGTGAGATCTGTTTAGTTTCGGCATTATTTTCGTCGTAGTAGCTACATTTCGGGCTTCTCTGTGTCTGCACTGGAAAGAGGGCTTTGAAAATGCCTCTCTTTTTTCTTATCAGAATCACTTTATCTCTGGCGAAGGAATAATGTACGTAGTTTCGTACTCTACCTTCTGTACTTGCAGTATGCATGGGTGAATTTTCGACCGAGTGTGTGTGTGGAGCTTTTGCTGTTTTATGGCGAGGCATGTAAAATTAATTTTAGTTTCATAAGCATATAATTGCCTTGTTACCTGGTGAGGGTATGTGCTGGGGTATAATAGCTAATGAAAACTTGAAAACAATACTTAATTAGGCCAAGTTTAACATTATGTTTTCGGAATCATAATCCATAAGTGCAGTGAATAATTTATTTTTAAATTTGCATTCCTTTCGGAAATATTCTAGGCAATGTTTACCATTGCGCACGGAATTATTGACAGGAGTATCTCATCGATTATTTCTTGGAATTTTGCTCTCTTAAGCTGTTATTTTGCACAGCATCGTTCTGAATGAAATTCAGAAGTAAATGCAAGCAGGGCAACACTGATGGTGTGCTGGTTATATGATAAAATGGAATTCTATGTACTGATTCCGATGTAAGCATTTTTATCGCGAGTGTGTGTGTGTTCGCCTTTTGACTCAGAGAGCCGTTAGTGCTTTCCTGCCTCAACAGAAATGCCAGCGAATGATACATGTTATGCTGACCACAGGTGGTGTGAAATAATTTCCGTAACTGTGACGTAAAGCACTTGTGAGATAAATGAGGAAAGGGAAGCTCGTCGACTGACGATGTCCTCCACGAATCCTATATATGGAAATCTTGAGTGAACCATCGGGAATTGAGCCTGGTACACTGTGGTAGGGGGCGAGCAGCCTAGCTTCTGCACAAAAGAAGCATCTAATTTTTAGAGTGAACGAGGCTGGAAAACATTGACCCCCAAGTCAGGATTAGAAATGGGCACTGCTAGGCTGATAAATGAAATAAAATTACATTTATGCCTTTTTAATTTAATATCAGGTCTATCTGTTCTGCTGGTCGTATGTCCTCGGTTGTAAAAATAATTTATTGTCAGATGGGAATGTGTTGAAGGAGGAACTTCGGTTTATTTCCAGGCATGATGGGAGTCTGCCATATCTCGAGTTCTGAGGAACGATTTTGGCCTGGCCGTTCGTTTGGGATATACCTAGCAGCCAGAACATTTTCCCACCTTCGTTTGGCTGCCAGACATCGAGCAGTGAATGTGTCCATTTCGCCATGTCAATATTTATGATGTTATCATGCCCTGTCATTCTATAGTCGAATTCTGCTACTGGAACATTGGCTACCTACTCATGCACTTGTAAAGTGACGTTGGTACATGCATACCGCACTGGGGATTTTCGCACTTATTCTCCCCCTTCAACTAACTTCCGTATGTGTGAACCGAGGCAGCTGCTCGTGGTCTATTGCAAGCGTGGAATATGTGCTCCCTGATATCAGCCTAAGAACAGCTTTTCCTGCCAGAAACGAATATGTGAATTATTTTTAGCAAGCACAAATGCTCTCATAATGGACTGTAGATAATTGACTTCGCTCGCTTTGGTGTTTGCAACGACCTGTTCTTGGGGGCGACCCTTTGTAATGAGCGATAGTAAAAACCTATGGCTATAAGTTGCTTCATGTAATACTTATATTTTTATTGATAATGTGCACGGAAAGTGTTGCTGGTAAATGCAAATGCTCTACTTCACATGCATGTGTGCTGGCTCTCGTTACCTGATGCAATTCGGGTACAGACCTGTAAATGGTGTGGAAGCATCTACATCTTCATATGTGCTAAGTCTGGCTATCTGATACTGCACAGGTCATGATCTGTAAGTAGCGTTTTGACAAGGATGCTTTTGATGCTGATAATTTTTCATTTCGCCATCATAATTCCTTTCATTTGGGTTTGCACTATTTCATAAAAACACAATTTTTTGTGACACGGGATTTCATAAACCATTTTATAAAACAATAATATTTTTGGATATTTATTTCTAGCAATGTTTATGCATGTATGCATATCTCTGAATAATTAACACTTGTTGTGTGACGGTTTAGGGATTATAGAACGATGTTGGCTCACAACCACAACCCCCCCCCCCAGCAACGCTGTCACACTTTGCGGGCGTCTTCGAGGCAGCACATGGAACCTGGCAGGTGGAAAATTCCAGTACACGTGGAGCTGAAGCGTAGGCCTTCCCCCTTCACCCCCTTCACCACGGACACCTCTCGCCCACCGCGAGATCTGTGGAGTGCAGGGCTTTTTCGAGTTATCAGCAAATTATCACGTGTAGTTCGCCTGAACGCAGAAAATACGCACCACGGAAGAAATACTGACGAGCTGTATTGGTGCCGAGGTATTA
>NQII01000459.1:721831-769564 GCA_002778355.1 Clitarchus hookeri | reverse complement strand
GGGGGGGGGGGGGTTAGGGTTAGCACCGCTCTAATTAATAATCCTAATTATGCCACACGCAAACTCCCCTCTCATCTTTTCAGCTCTGACACATTTCATGCCAAAATCTCGGTTTTCGGTATTTGGTTGCATCTCTATAGAGCTAACCTTGTCTATGTTCGCGCTCACCTCCCGCGAGGTTTATCTAGATGTGTTTCTCGCATGGCTTGTCCCATGGACTGGGACAAATGACTGGGCGTCCCTCCCCTCTCTGCGACTCTTCCTTCGCTGTCTTCGCTTCCCCTAATCTGGCTATTACTCAAGGACCTGCGTCCCCCACGGTCAGCAGGCGTGCCACTGCCTGTAAAAATGGGATAAAACTCCGGCTTTGCGGATTACAAAACACAAGGCGTTTATTAAAATAAAACTTACGGACTTTAACCTGGGTTCTATTTCTGTTGTGACTGCATGTTAGTGCACAGTGTAACTCCTGGCAACCTATTTCAACTCGCAAAAATACAATACATAGAGCGATACACTTCTTGGACATTCTTACCTTTCAAAGCTTCTTACATGGTTACACACCTTTGTACAGGGTTACAATTATACAAATGACCTACAGTGATCTATCCAGATCACCACACTTCTGCCTTAGTTGTTCTTCTGTGCTTTGGTCTCCTGGTAAGGCGGATACATTCTTGATGTATGCAAACAATAAGGTGGCTTATGGCCGGTATATATTTCACAGCTCGCAAACTTTATGTTTTGGTGACAGGTATTTATTTATTTTTACGGTAAGGATGACTTCACAGGTCGTCAAAGGAAAACAACTCTTAACTACTAGGCTGGTAACTCTGTTCAAGAGTTCAAACTAATGTCTGGCACTCCTGCCGCTTTTTAACAAATGGCCTGCCGATAACACACAAAGCACACTGACTCATGGTACATTTTACTATTACGACGGCCCACAGACCATGGAAGAACAAAAAATAAGAACCTTATCGGTCTCTGAGCTGTTGCCTGCGGTTGGGGCAAATGCAAACATACAACTCTCTCGGTAAAAAAAACTTAGGAACACATTCTACTCTGGTGCCCTGCTGATGGCATATATTGGGTACCTTGGAAATTAAATTAAATTTCACTCAGTCACACTTAAGTGTGGCGTCTACATGTCTTTCAGCTGAAGGCCCCAACTTCACAGGTCAAACTGTAAACAGTTCTTGTCGCACTTAAATTGCGGGGCACTTAGGTTGACTGGCAGGTCGAGTAACCTGCCCTAGTTTTCGCAGCGGGTGACATGGGTACAATTACCCAGGGTGTCTGTTTCTTACAGCTGCAGGTGGTTTCTTCTTACGCCTCGCACTGGGAACCTGGGTGAGCCTGAGCAGCTGTGGTGAGGGTGGGAATGATGCATTTTCTTCCTCTCGTACTGTTGACATCTCTGGACTGCTGCGTTTCGGGCTCCTTCTTGGCCGTGGCTGCGGTTTCCCGGATTCAATTTTTGGTCGGTGCACTTTTCTTCATCACTTTGCTTCTCGCCTACTGTCTGTTCTGCGTCCGCTTTCTTCTCGCATGCGCTTGTTTGTTCACTTTCCACTACCGTCTTCGCTCTCGCACGTTCTCCTTTCCACTCATCTTCCTGTATGCATATACTTTCGGCCTCGTTTATCGCATCTCTGGCGCGCGGCGACCTTATCTCTCCGCCCGGTGTTTCTTATCGGTAGGCGGCGTTGTGGCTCGGGTGTATTATAGCCGGCTCTCCACACTTTGTATCGGCTGGCGCAGTGGCGACATTATCCCTCCGCCCGTGTGTATTAAAGGAGATAATGCGCAGCGCTTGGGTGTATTAAAGTAGATAACACTTAGGGCTGTGTTTGCCTTCGNGCGCAGCGCTTGGGTGTATTAAAGTAGATAACACTTAGGGCTGTGTTTGCCTTCGCAGCGTTTATTGCTTGCTCAT
The DNA here is from genome assembly GCA_002778355.1 of Clitarchus hookeri. NCBI lineage: Eukaryota > Metazoa > Arthropoda > Insecta > Phasmatodea > Phasmatidae > Clitarchus > Clitarchus hookeri. The sequence continues at coordinate 767,625 of NQII01000459.1, read as the reverse complement.
AATCTCTCTGCCTTGGTTCACCCTCCGGTGACCTAGTGACCCTCTGCAGGGTCATATTTTTCGTTTTTCCCATTTCTGAGCATTTGTGGACCGATAAGCGCGTCTTACCGGCGTTCCGCATCTCCTGCCTGGCTGTGTGGTTATGTACCCATCCCCCTACATACTTCTCCCATCATTGACATTGGCCCTCCTTCAGGGCACTAATGACCTAATTTTCTTATCGCCTGGCGCGGTATTTCATCCCTTAACGCCTCGCCCCTCCCACATCATTTCCCACTGTCTAGTGGAAATGACCTCGCTTTTTCCCCGCATTTACGCTCCTTGCTACTCTCATCGCTAATCTCTTCCTCGCTTCGTCTTCCCCCTTCGCTTTCTCGTTCGCACTCGCTCGTCATCCCTAGTCGTCTCTTGAAAATTCTCGCCAATTTGACTATCGTTCATCCTCGAATGGGCTGTTGTGGCCTACCTCTTCGCTAACCGATCCTCGCTAATGCCTTTCGTTCTCTCGCTCGAACGTGCTCCTACGCTCGTCCTCGACAATTCCTAGTTTGTGGGCCTAGTATCCTTGCGTCCTCTAGTGCGAATTGGTCGTTAAGTGCCAAAGGGTTTGACACTCCCTTAAGTCTGTGGTTGGGTGGGAGGACTGCGCGGCAGTGACACCATGTAATGTCCTGCACGCCATTATACCTTGGTTTGACCTCGGGATGCGTGAACGGGCGGCACATGTCTTCCGAAGCCCCTACACTGGTTTAATCTGATGGCCTGGGGGGGGGGAAGTGGTAGTGCCAGTGCTGCTCTAATTAATAATCCTAATTACGTAAGCGGTAAAACTGTTCTAAGAAAAAAAAACATATATATATATATATATATATATATATAGTTCCACATTTATTTACAATATAATGGTTGCGTATATGACATGAAAAATATTTTGCACTGATAACATGGGTTTGTTGAAGAAAATTAAGTTTGTTTGGCGCAAACAACTTAATCGTGTGTAGAGGGAAAAACAATTTTTTTTTTCTGAAATCAAATTATTTTATTCTTCGTAATCAGTCGTTACGAACTTTTAAGATTTGGTTGGTTCAACTAAAGATGTTGTATGTCTATGAACATGTCTATGTGAAAGTACAGCCGGTTTACATACTTGGATCTCTTGTATCTTAATGCTACGCAAAAGTGAATAGTGATAGAGCTTGACAGTCTATAAATCTTCTTTATAGTAGAAAATGCAAGTAAATATATTTTCTAAGTATTCTAATTTTTCTTTTTCTTAGTGTTGAATTTGTTTAATTGAGATTATTAATACAATTATTAGGCATTAATAAATGCTGAAACAATCACTGTTGCTGTCCTAATTGTCACGAAACTAGCAACTCTCGAACCGTATTTTCGGACGAAGGCAATAAAATGACTCAACTAAACTACATCCATCCAAATTAATGCAGTTGTAGACCAAGCTGATTCTGTTGCAGCAACAAATAATGAAATAATAACTATCAGACTTTTCATGGTAACTAAATGCTTCATTCATTTCAAACGAATTATATATTTTACTCTACAATGTCATTTATAATGTTTACGTTAACCAAACCGATTAGTTCAACGTACATGAAAATAGTTGTGTGCACTAAATANCAATGTCATTTATAATGTTTACGTTAACCAAACCGATTAGTTCAACGTACATGAAAATAGTTGTGTGCACTAAATATGATGTTGGAAAAACCAAATAATTGTTATGTTAAAAAATTAAGCTAAACTAATTTATTTAGTTAAAATGAACGAATGCATCTGTTTGGAGCAACAGCACATAGGCTGAGTGAGCAAAATATTATTTATTTTAAACTGGCACAAAATCTTTCTCTCAGAGTGCAAGGAAAAGTTTTAAANACATATGCATGATGTTGGAAAAACCAAATAATTGTTATGTTAAAAAATTAAGCTAAACTAATTTATTTAGTTAAAATGAACGAATGCATCTGTTTGGAGCAACAGCACATGGGCTGAGTGAGCAAAATATTATTTATTTTAAACTGGCACAAAATCTTTCTCTCAGAGTGCAAGGAAAAGTTTTAAAAATAATTTTTTACCTAAATTCGCATATTTCAGTAGGTTTTACCAAACGAAAAAAAGATTTCAAAATGTGATGTCCAATATAAACATCAGTTACAAAAATAATTACTGAAAATGTTCGATGTAAAAAGGCTGCGGTCGTCCTGCATATATATAAATCAGTACACAGCCCCTGCCGCCGACCCAATGATTTGAGAAAGTGTCAGGGTGCATTTGTTTTTACAAACACCTAGTGAGTTATGGGAGTTTCCGCTTCCGGTCTCACAACACTAAATGCCATTCGGTGGCTTATGAGGGTTCGGCGGCATATATAAATGTTTTTTCGTCACAAAGAAGTCAGCACGTTATTAGATCTGTGCATTTCAACCCTATGAATTGTGGTCCCACCTACACAGTGCATCAGTAATAATTATAATATTCTTGGAATCTCAAAACATTTGAATATTAAGTTTAAATCTAAGGAGAAACATTTTATTATTGATGGAAAGGCTCACAAATTTTCAGTCAAAACTGCTGTAAGACCAACGTAACATGGGGGTTTCATTTAAAAACTAAAATAAAAAGGGGGTTCTAGCGTTAACAATGAACGCAGATATTCACAAAATTAATCTGAATGTATTGAATGTCCTGCAAATGAAGATATTATCAAAATGTTTATTATTTAGATGTTGTATTAAATAACGATTATTATGTACGCCAAGCACAATGCAAACACTTATAGAGATGCTCTCGATCGCAGCTATTTTACTTTAAATTCGCCGCTTTTGATAAATGGTGGCCCTAAAATTTCTATAATTAAAGTGTCTTTCGATACATTTTTAAGTTCATCTACTTGCGGTTTTAGAATAATGAGAATTATCTGTGTCGTGTTCTGAATCCAGCTTACGAATAAATGTTGAAATTTCCATTTAAGAATAATATTATGCACTGTAATGATGAAAGCAAATATTTATTGGTATTCATAGCAGTTGATTTTTACACATATAGGCTATCAGAAAAAAAACTTTTTAATCTGTTGTGGGGATAAATAATTTAGTTATAATTTGTTATGTTTTTAAAAAATGAGTTATGATTTTTAATGTGTAAATAACAGTTATTAATTATGACAGTATAATTAATGTATAGCTAATAAATATTAAAACGGTAAAAATTATCTTTCCCCCCTCCCCACAAAAAGAAATTTCTGGATACGTCACTGAGTCAGTGAGATTGATATAATGGCTAGCCTGTTGGTACAACACATTGTTGAACGGGACAGGTATTAATGATTTTATAAACGTGTTGAAGTTCTCGACATCATAAAGATGATCAAGACAATTGTAATTATTTTCGCCTAGTTTCCGCCATTTAGCAAAAGCACCATTTATAACATGGATTTTAAGATATGGATACATCCTTAGGGACTGATCTAAGCTACACGTGGCATTTGTAAATTTATGGACCGTATTTTAATTGTGAATACTGCCCTGAAATATTTGGACGGATTTCTCTGAATTCATATTTTTCTCTATAAATTAAAGGGAATACATTTTTTAAATATATTTTAATTGAATTATGTTTGGGTCATATAAGTACAATAAACACAAATTAATATGATAAGAATTATGATATCATTTTTACGGATAACAGTCACATATAGGTGTAGAAGAAACAATGTCTAAAATTTGGAGCTTTACTTACACGAGATTTATGTGCCAAATAGTATCAAGACTTTGACTTACTTCCCTGTTATCTTTGTCGTGCTGTGAGATTAACATTATAATTTTAATAAATATTATTTATTCCCATTAGCTTTGTATAAATGATGTACAAAAAATGATTCCTAATGAGAAATTATCTGAATGTGGTGATTATTTGTAATTTGTAGTAGTATGATTACAATTGAATAAATCAACATTTATATACAAATGTATACATAATGTCCCAGAATGTGTGCATAAGAACCGCACCACGTTTATCCTGAGCGAAAATGGAGACGAAAATGTTAGTGGAAAAATGTCGTAGATGACATGTTTCGTGCACAATGTGGCAACACAGCACGGAGTTATTCCCTTCTTGCGCTCCACTGATATCTGCACATTGAATGTGGGAATGTGACTGTATCTGTTTTAGTTGATACCAATGTGCACACATCCACATTTTTAAAAGGAACGTGACAAGGGTACATTACGAAACCAATCTGTCAAACGATACTAATGTAACAACTGTTTGAACTGATATTACCGGCCCACATACTGCTGTCCTCCTACCGCGACAAGAGTACCACGCTTCCGATGCGATGTTTCCAGTCACTCAACTTCAACCACCGATTAGGACGCAGCTTAACACTTGGCACGTCATTAACCGTGATAAATGGGCTTCGAATATTTGTTGATTTCACGTCCGGGTATTCCTATGAATGCTACGTAAAACACATAGCTACACTGTTCAGACCGGCCGGGATTTGAACCCGTGCCCAGAATATGACGGCCAGAACAGTGGTAGTACGTTATCCGCGGAGTGCAAGACGGGACTAACGCCGTGCTGTATATTGTGCACGAAAAATGACATCGTACGACATTTTACCACTATTAATTTTGTCTCCAATTTCGCCCAGGATTCACGTGGTTTGGTCCTTATACGCACATTCTGGGACTCCTGTATATACGTTTACAGTGCACTTTAGAATGAAGTAAGTCTATACGATAAACTATATAAATAAATAAATACATTATGTTTCAGAAGTGATGGTCAACAATGTAGGGATGAGGCGTACAATTGAAGTGAATCAATAAAGGTCCAGTACACATGGGTCTGGAATTTAACCATTTACGAGACAGTGGCATTTGTGTACTTGTTGGGCCGCCAGTGAAATCCGGGCGCCGGGATGAGGTAATGCGGCAATGTTTTTTTTACAGCGGTAACGGACAAGCTTCGTACTATACCGCCCAGTCTCCCACCCACTATCCTTCCCCTTTGGCATTGCGTGAGCCTTAGTACTAAACATGACACAAGCAAGTGTGTTGTGAACGTGGTGGCTATGTACAATTTGGATAAAATGTCTGTGCAACATTACGCTCAGAAGCGTGAATTACTTGTGTGACAGTGTTGAAAACATGGACTACGATTACAGCAACGTAGAGTACGCAGATATTCATTTCATGTACGGCAAAGCCAACGGCAATTCACTGGAGGATGCGCGGCTGTATGCAGAAGCGTTTCCTCACAGAAGGCATCCTGACAGGCGAACATTCATCAGGATCCATCAACGCTTTAGAGAAAATGGATCCTTCACACGCCACCAACGACCAGGTACACCGAATTCCATAGCTCCTGATTTAGAAGAACGTGTGTTTGAACATGCAGATGTAAACTCAGGAACTTCAACTAGGAGGCTGACTACGCAAAATAAAATAAGTGCAAGTAGTGTATGGCTAATCTTAAATCGCCAGTTACTGCACATATACCATATCCAATGTGTGCAAGGTCTTAAAAACACAGATTTCCTTCTCAGAATGAATTTCTGCCCGCAGATAAAACGCCAGATATCCCTAGACCCCAGTGTTTAAATATTGTGTTGTTTACAGACTAAGCTGGGTTTACCCGTGACGGAATTTTTAATTTCCACAACTGTCACACGTGGGCTGCAGTCAATCCTAATGCACTGAAACAGCACGACATCAACAGGTGTCCTTGTTCAATGTCTTGATATGAATTGTCGGCAACTGTATAATTGGACCACATTTCCTACCACAGTGGCTAAACGGAGAATGGTACCTGCTCTTTCTGCGGGACGATCTTCCAAAGTTACTCGACAATGTGCCATTGCAGCAACGCCAGTGGATGTGGTTGATGCACGATGGTGCATCAGCACATTTCCTTCCACATGTAAGACGATATCTAAACAGACGCTATGGTGACCAGTGGATAGGTAGAGGAGAACTTGTACCGTGGCCTCCTAGATAACTTGATTTAAATCTGTTGGATTTTTGCGTGCGGGGTTATGTCAAAAGCCTAGTTTACAATACAGAAGACATTGCCACACCTAAAGAATTGTAACATCGGATTGTACAGGCTTTTCAGAAAATTAAGAATTTCCCCGGATTGCTCGAGGGCATTCGCGGGTCTTTGTGGAGACGACTAGACAGAAATTGCATGGGCAGTATTTTGAACACCTACTGTAAACGCATTCAGTTAAAATGTTCATACTGTACTTTACATTGTGTGTCCACAGACGTCACTGTTGTTCAAACCAAACCGTCGCTTTTGTGTGTCTTCAATCACATTTTGGTGGTGCTGAAGCCACAATTATTACTTTTGTTGTTTCGTGATTTATACATTAAATCACAGTGTCATTGTTTTTGTTCTCGTTCGTACTTAGTATTCAGCGGGCCCCAACCAGCACAAAACTGACACTATCTAGCAAACTATTAATTTCCGGACCCATGTTTATTGGACCTTTTTTGCTTCTCGTCATTTGTACCTCTCATTCCAACATTTTTTACCACCACTTCTTAAACATTTTATATATCATTCATAGTATTGGGCTATATGCCATATAAAACCTAGAATTTTTGCTCCAGCCAAGAAATCAGCCTACTTGCTTCAGACTGTGTTTAAAATGGAGTATGGAAGTTTTGGTCGCACCTTACCACCGTGGTCTTTTGCGCCGGTGATGGGGAAATGAAGTTCAAATAGAGCGGTGGCAGAATGCAAGGGCGGAGGAAAAGGGAGACTCCCTGGAAAACCAGCCAGCTAACAGCAAATTCTGCCACGTTTTCCACATGCGAAAATCCATTTGATGCCACCGGGAATATAAAACGTTTCGCCGCGATAGGAGGAGAGTATTCTGAATACTAAACCATCGTGGTCCCCATGACTATGGTTAAAAATTTCGAATTTCTACTAACGATGCGTGTTTTATGTCATAGAATGCATTTGTTTCAGAATTGATATATTTCAAGTGTAATATTTCAGAAATTTTTTTTTAATGATTGTTGACTTTCTGAATTAGAGGAAATGGCAAATAGGTGTATATGTTGTTTGCGTTATCTGTTTATGCCAAGTATCAAAATTATTTGTAAGCTTTTATGTATATAGTCGTAGTAAACAAAAACATTTCTTAAAACGGAAAGAAAATATGCAACATCACTAAAAAGTTAACTTTTAACTATTATGTACTCATAAACTGATCTATATGTTTCTAGGTTCACTATATGCCTGGTGATGGTAACGAAGACCAAAATTCCATTCGTCTTGAAAGAATTGCATCAGATGGTTTCAGTGCAGATGATGACGCAGATATCGACGAGGAAAGCGACAGCAATGAAAGCATAAGATATGACCAAGAGTATGATCCTCAGACAGTAACAGTTCCGTTGACACTCTGTCTGGCTGTCATGGTTGGGTAAGCTCATATTGTGAAAGAGATAATTATAGAAGTAAAACTGAGCATGTTTGGGGATGCGGTTGCACACCTTACCCACACTTGGAGATTCGCAGCTTCGATCCTGGCCAACACAATGTGTGTGTTATTTTTCCAAAGTGGGTTTACATAATTTTTAAGAATATAACTCCATGCTCCTTTGACTTATAATGTTGTTTGTACCTCTACAATTAAATTAGCGGGGAACACTATAATTTCACAAGAAATCCATTGGCTGAACTATTACAAGATATATTAAGCTACATATATCAGGGGAATATGTTTACAGTTATCAAAGACTGTGCCATTTGGTGCTTATATGGCTTAACAGGAACCAAACAAAACATTTGTTTACAATAACCAAATACTGTGTAAATATTAGAAATAATCTTTAATGCAAATAAGTCATAAAAAATTGTTAATATTTTTTTTTTCGTTTATATGGACGAGGTCATAAATTAAATGCAAGAACAATTTACAGACATAAAAATTTATTGTGTAGAATTTTCGAAGCTCGTTTTATTTTCTATACTTAATGCGCTAGGTTTATGACATAAGTAAAGATTTAATTTTAATTAACTAAATTTCAGCAAAATTTATTTTGATTGTAATAGGTTTCACTATTTTGTATGTAATAAATTATGGAGAGTTTAAACAAATAAAATATTTTAAAAAAATTAGTTTTAAAAATAATATATTAACTTACGTAATACAAGATACTGACATTTACGTGCCATTCGACTTCGGGTGACTCCGAAGTGTTCAGCAAGCAGTCTTTAAAATTTCAGTAGGTGGGTTCTTCGTATGCCGTCGTAGAGGGAACCAACAAGTTTCGCCAGCAGTCTCAATTAAATTTAATTAAAAAATGGTATTTGCCAGAGATATAATATATATGTTTTCAGTCGTATGCAAGTAGCTAGTCGAATGGTGTTTTGTGTAACAGGATATTTTTGTGGTATGTTGGAAGAATTCGGGTCTGCTCCCGTACGACTTGAGCGCTAGGATTGGAAGATACGTTGTTGGAACTAAATGGCTTGGCTGTAACCCACGCAACTGCGCACAGGAAATAATACTGAATTGCTGTTCTGAAGCTCACACAGCTTGAGATAAAAACACTATCTGCCAGAATATGACGAAAATTCATTAAACAACTTTTTACTGTCGTGAGAACAGTACTACTTATCAAGCATGTTATGAATTTCTTTGTGGTTCATTAACGTGCATTTATAAATTGTAATATACTGGCTGAGTATACAATTATACCAGAAAATTTAAGGTCTATAATATCAAAACCAAGCAACCTACAGCCTTGATTGACCAATAAAATGAACCGTGGAACAGAAACACTTGATTACCATACATTCATAAATATTCAACGTGACCAACTTGAGCGGCCCGAACGACATCTACGTGATAATCAAACTCGTTGTACGCTCTTGTCAGCATGCCCGGTGTAACGGTTTGGATGGCGCTCGTAACTCTCGGTTTGAGGCAGTGAGGGGGTAGCGAGCTAGCATTGGATACGTCAATGTGAAGGGGACGGTTTGATGTTTCCATTATGGTGCGCCACCCCATTAGCACCTAGCTGTTCGAGGATACCTGAACGAGACATTGCCGCAACGCTGGATTGGTCGAGGAGCAGCTGGTGACCAGGCTCTTCATCACTGACCCCCAAGAAGCCGGGATCTTACTCCGTCCGATTTTTTTCTATGGTGGTACATAAAGGATCAAGTGTTTCGTCCACCATTGTCGGCTAACATTGACGACCTCAAAACGAGAATTACGGACGCCATCCAAACCGTAACACCGGACATGCTGACAAGAGCGTGGAACGAGTTTGATTATCGCGTAGATGTCGTTCGGGCCGCTCATGATGGTCATATTATAAATTTATGAATGTATGGTAAACAAACTTCACGGTTCCACGGTTCATTTGATTGGTCAATCAAGGTTGTAGTTTGTTTTGTTTTGATATTATAAACCTTAAAATTTAAGGTATTCTTTTATACTCAACCTGTAATATTCTGTCAAAATACGAAGTTTGGTATAATTTGGTTAAACTGTTTTATAGAATGACCAACACAACAAATTCATATATGTTCGCTATTTTGAAAATCATTGTCTAACGCCACTTAAATCATGTGAGTTTGCATGGCCTTCTGTAGCAAAACTAGTGAGAACTTGAATTGTTCAGATATACATCAAAATTTTCCATTACCACTCCTGGCACTATTTTGTAAAAATACCGGCAAAAAGTAATTATGAATGTATTATTGTGGCTTCTAATTTATACTTTAAGTGCACAAAATTTAGTTGAATTATGTTCGAATGTTGAAAAAAAAAAAAAAAGAGGGAGGACACACTAACGCACACACACATACTCATACACACAGACAGGAAAGTGATCTCATAAGCCTTTCTTACCTTCGGAAAGTAAGCTTAAAAGGAAGACGGAGGGTGCTAGATGTTAATTTAGAATTTCAAAATTCTGACAACCCCATTACACCTAAATTGAAAGAATTTTATAGCCCGCTTTCCTAAGGTAACGAATGCTTATGAAATCACTTTCCTTTTTGTGTTATCTGTGTGTGTGCGTATCTTCCCATAAAATACTTTTGAATGCGTGAACTAAATTTCACCAAACTCAGTGCACATATAGTAATTAATTTGTACATATTATTTGCATAGGTTTTATCCACTCAAAGTAGTAACCTTCAATATGGCGATCTTTTTAATATCTTGGATGATTAATATATCTCACAAACCATTTTACGAATCAAACAAAACTTTGTAAGAATTTAATTTATAAACAAACATAGTTCTTTTTGGTCCATTTTGAAAGGGAGCACCACATGAAAAAATAAAGCTTTTACATCATATCTCGAAAATTATTCAATCAATTCTTACAAAATTTGTCATGTAACAAATCTTACGATAGGTGATTTAAACGTATGCGGTTTAAATTTATTACACTCTTATTTTCTATATGATGGCCATACAATTATATATATTTATTTGGTATTTCTACCATACCGTTTGATATTTTCCGACCAAATTTTGAATGCCGACAGTATCTATTACAATCAGGATATATGTCAAGGAATAACTAATTTTATCCGCCATTTCGTAAGAGAGCACTGCATGAAATAATAAAATTTTTATGTGGCATGTCGGGAAACAATAGGCCTATTCCTACCAAATCTTGCAAACAGGAAGTACTGCGACAGCTGATGTTAACTAGTATGATTTTACAAGGTCAGACACTTATTTTCACGATTGAGGCCATCTAGCGATTTTAGCTTAGTATGCCATATAGTCGAAACCATATAATCAACTCCAACTTAACTTCGTATGTTGGTAGTATACATCGCAACCATCAAATTATCGACACAAAGTATCTGTTATCCCCCATTTTGTAAGATATCATCACATGACCATTAGCAGTTCAGCGAGCCATGTAAATTTGTGTTCTCGAGTGTCAGACACTTATTTGGAAAATGGCGGCCAAATAAACATTTTAGCTGCGAAACTACGAAACAAATTTCAAATTAACTTTGTATGATGGCAATATATTTTACAATAATAAAAATTCGTCTTTACAGAGCCTACATCTTCTCCATTTTGTAAGACATCCGCACATAAAAAATAAAATTTACATGTCATATCTTGGGAAAAAATAAAACGATTCCTACATAATTTGTTCAAGAAGTTGTACTTTAGTAGACCATATTAATTTATATTCTTTAAGTGTACCACACACTTATTTTCAGAAAAACTGCTATAATAATATTTAAGCTTAGTGTGCTATATCTACAAAACTATGTATCCGATTCTAACATAAATTTGTATTCTGGCAGTATCCATGCGAACAATGGAATGTAAAAATACACACAATTTTTTTGTTAAACATTTATTTAGATGGTCACATGAAAAAATTGTTGTTTTATAACATATGTTGGAGATTAATCAACGGGTTCACAACAAATTTTACACTCTTTATCTGCGGCAGGTCATCGCGTTAATATAAGTAATTTAGACAAGTATGTTACATATATTAAAAAATTCTACAAAATTCAATCAAATTTTGTACAAGACAGTTTTCATTACAAGAATCAATTATACCCGCAGCGGTCCTCTGCTGTCCTTTTCGCAAAATAATGCCAGATATGAAAATTTTACATTTTTCCTTATTTCCAGAATAATTCAACTAATTTCCACCACTCTCTGTATGCCATTAGTGCTTCAGAAGGCCATGTAAAATTAAATGATTTAAGTCGTTTAAGACATTGGTTTTCAAAATGATGGCTATTAAATTTCTGATATTGTTCTCATTTCTATTAAACAACTAAACTAAATTTAACCAACATTTTAATGCTGACAATATCTATAAGAAGCATACTATGTAGAACCATTATCTACGCAATTTCGTAAGATACAAAAAAATAAGAAAACAAATTTTTTATGTCATATATATGGGACAAATCAACCAATTTCCACTAAAATTCTGTACACAAGTAGTGCACCGGTAGGCTATATTAACTTACATGTTTTAAGAGGCTCAGAAACTTATTTTCCATATGATGGCCCTGTAAATATTTCAGGTTGGTAAACCCTATCTTTCAAAATATTAGAATGATTATATACGAAGTTGATGCTTCGGATCCTACCTTTATAATGAAGTTGATGGCATTCTAGCTTATAGCACGAAGTTTTCTGGGTTCGAGTTCTGGGTAAAGCATGTGTGTATTACTAATTTTAACACTACTTTTGCATATATTTCTGGATTCACCTCGTTTAAGCCTACTTTCCAAAGGAAATATAGGTATATGTAATCTCCTGAATGGTTGTCTGGAATGAATGTCCCCCCCCCCCTAATAACTGTTAAAAACGACAACCTAATTTCACCAAGCTAGGTATACATATTGTATTAATTTGTACATAGGACTTTTATAGTGTTCGATAATGCCGGGTACTTATTTTCAAATTGTCGGCAATTTTGGTAATTAGGGGCGCTATGGTATACCTTGGGAGCCACTTATCCATTTCAAACAAATTTGTTACATTGACCGTGCATTTTGCAAGTACTGAATTTAGAATGCAATATTGTCATTAATATGCCATTTTGGAAGATGTTGCGAATTGGAAAATTAAGCTATTACATTATACGTTGGGAACCATTTAAATGATTAAAACAATATTTGGTATGTTCACAGTGCATTATGCTAGCTTTTCTGTAAGGATGAAAAAATGTCTTTAGTTCACCATTTTGGAAGATAGTGCAAATTGGAAAAAAATAGTTTTTATGTTATATCTCGGAAACCACACATCCGATATAAACTATATTTGACACATCGACAATGCATGATGAAAGTTTTATATTAAGAAATTTGTTATGTTGTTAATCCGCCATTTTGTAAGATAATGCAGCATGAAATATAAAGCTATTGAATTATATCTCGGTAAGCACACAGGCGATTCCTGCCAAATTTGGCATATAAGTAATAGTGTTTCAGACCATGTTCATATGTGCAATTTAAATAGATCTGGTGCTTATTTTTAAAATGGTGGCAAAAGTAATATTTTAGGTTTGTTTGCAATAAATACCATAACACTTGACCAATTTTTTTCCAAACTTGCTGTGTAGAATATTTTCAAAGCTTAAAATAAATCAATACGTTTTTGCATTTGTCCGCCATTTTTTAAGATAGCGCCATATGTAAAGTAAAATTTTTATGTCATTGATTGGGAAACAATCAATTGAGTAGAGATATTTGGGTGGCTCTTAACAACGAGGTCGTGAGAGCCGAAGAGGGTGAAATGAGGTGAGAATGGAGCAGGGCCGGAAATAAAAGGTGGCGGTAACTGTAGATCCCAAGAAAACAGCCGATCAGCGGTATCGTGCGGCAACTATTCCCACTTGCGAAAATCTGGGAGTGACCCGGCTGGGGATTGAACCAGGTTCGCCTTGGTGAGAGGTGAGCAGGCTAACAGCTCGGCCACCATCTCCCCAACAATTAATTAATTCCTACCAAAATTGGCACTCAAGTAATGCTATGGTAGGTCACATAAACTGACATGTTTTAGTGGGTCAGACTATTATATTCAAAATAACGGTCATATAAATATTTGATACTCTTATATTATATCTACGAATTCATGTAACAAATTTCAACTTAATTTTTATGCTGGCAGTATCGATTACAATCATAAAATGCATGAATCCAGAGCCTCTTTTGGTCACCCTTTTGTATTACAATGACACATAAACCATATTTGGTAATATCTCGGAAAACACTTCACCGATACCGACCAACCTTCGAACTCATGTAGTACTATAGAAGGCCATGTAAACAGGCATGTTTTAAGTGGACCTAAAAATTATTTTTAAATTGTCGTTCATATAAATATTTTATTTTAATATATCTACACATTAACAATAACATTTTAAACTCAATTTTGTGTGCTGACAGTATCTATGATACTATTCCCCACCTGTTACATACAGGGTGGTTCATAGGGTCGGAGTTAATTCCTCCAGGCACAGACTAAAAGGTGTCTTGAAGGTTGAGGGTATATCAATGAGGTAGTATTTTGGTGTTTCACTTTACTGGATGGATATATTGTCTCGAATTTAAACATACAGAAACACTTCCGAGGTGTGTTACTCTATTTCGGCTAACTCGGATTAACTGTGGGCGACATCGTGGTGGAGGGGGGCTTCTTTGGACGACGACTTGATATATAACTCTGCTGGTAGTGCTAGTATGTTGTCGGCTATGGATGAGATCCGGCGATGTGGACAGCCTTGGAAAAGGCCTGCATTTGGTGCCGTCTCCCCTGGACTGCTGCTCTGGGTTCGTTTTCACGTCCTCTCGCAATTTCCCGACGCAACTGCTTCTCTCGGCGCGGTGATAATGAACTGTTCCTGCTTCTCGCGTAAATTGGCTTATATGCTCTCTAGTCTCTCTCCCTAATTATCTGCACATGTCTCTCTTATTGTGGGAAGGGGGGAGGTGGGAGGAAGCAGTAAAATGAAGCACTTCTAAAATGTGCCATGGTTCCNTCTTTTCAAGCTTACTCTGTCAGCTTTTTCTCGGTGAGTGTTTTCTGACTTCAGGCGAATTATGTTAACGACTATCTCATGATTTCTCAGCATTACGAATTTCACTTGGCTTGCTAGGGGGAGGAGAGGAGGGTGGGAGACCTGCACAGCAGGACACGTTGAAGACTTCACCTCGAGATGTGTAAATGGGCAGCACATGTCTTCCGAAGTCCCTACACTGGTTTTAGCTGGTGGGGGGGTGGGTGTTGGTTGGTGACAGCACCACTCTCTTAATACTCCTAATTACGCCACGTGCCATCTATTACAACAATGAAATAAGTCTGCACATTTTTTGTCCGCCAATTTGTAAAATAGTTCTACATGAATAAATAAAGTTTTGTTATAGTTATATCATGAACAAATCTATCATTTTAAAACTACATTGGCAAGCAAGCAGATCTGTGGAAGGCCATGTAAACTGGTAGGCTATATTTTAAGAGGGTTAGACACTTATTTTCAATATAGCTGCCCTATTAAAATTCTAGCATAGAATGCTTATACTATGAAACCAATTTCTACTTGACTTTGTATGCTGGCAGTATCTATGCAAGCATCGAATGACCAATACATAAACTTGTTTGTCTGCCATTTTGGAAGATAGCACTACATGGAAAATTAAGATTTTGTTTCCATTCTCTAGAAACTATTAACTGATACAAAATTCAAGCGACAAGTTATATTTTCGTAATACATATAATTCTATATTACTTATTTAGGAATCACACATTTTCAAAAAAATTGCATTGTTAATGATTAAAAGATGGTCATATGCCATGTTACCCAAAATATTTAAACCAGCTTTAATATGTAGCAGGGTCTATAAAATAAAATGTGCCAAAACATAACCATTTTGTTCTCTAGTAATAAAGTTAGAACATAAGAAAATGGAGCTTTAATGCCATACGGCCAGGACCAATAAAAGGATTACCACAGAACTTTCAAAAGTAGTGCTACAGTAGGCCATGTTTTAAGTATTCCTGGTTTTATTTACAGTGTGGCTGCCATATAGATAATTTACATAAGTTTGTCACACTTATTAAACAATTTAACCAATTTCAATTGCACTTTGCATACCAAGAGTATTTATTAAAAGCTTCAAATATGGCTATATATATCAACTTTTACCACCTTTTTGTAAGATAGTGTCAGTGATAAAATGCAACATTTATGCAATATCTCGTGAACCAATCATCTACTTCCTATCAAAATTTCGACATACACCAGTAGTTCAGCAGGACATGAAAACTTACATGATTTAAGTTGGTAAAACATTTTTTATTGGTGAAATATTTTTTTACATCAGTTTTTGATTTCGGCTAGTTTTTTTTAATTTCTATTAAATAATTGGACAATTAAAACTAAACCTTTTATGCCGGCAGTATCTATTAGGAGCATCGGCCCTTTACAGGACCGGTTTTCAGGCATTTTTTTACATAGCATCAAATGAGAAACTAAAGCCTTTAAGCTGTATCGAGGGAAACAGACAACCTATTTCCATAAAATTCTGCACACAAGTAATGCTACAGTAGGCATTGTAAATTTACACGATTCAAGTGAATCTCGCACATGTTGTCAAAATCATGTGTCTGTAAATATTTGAAGTTGATAAACCAAGTTCTCCAAATAATAGACTAATTACCATCGAAGATGATGCTCCAAATCCTACCTCCCTAATGTAGTTGGTTGCATGCCAGCTTACGGTACGAGGTGTTTTGTGTTCAAATCCAAAATTAGGCACGCGTACGTTTGAAATTATTTCACTAGTATTTAATTTGTGTCTGGTTGCACCTCTAATGGTTACGCTATTAATGATATGTCAAGACCCACCAATAATGTAACCTTTATCATTTTAAGAACTTTACAAATATATTTTGCACCCAGGTAGAGGAAAGTAGGTTCATAAGTTTTATCCATAAATTCTTGTTTTGATATGGCGGTATACGAAACGTCAAGGCCTGCCTTCCATCTAAGCTTATAAGAATTTCATTAAAAATAATTTGCACCTATGTAGTGGGAACTAGGCTTCTTAGTTACATCAGTCACTTCTTGTTTGAACTGGATGTAATATTTGAAATCCAGAGAAATTAAATAACAAATGTTAAGAAATGTGTATATTTTATTGGTGTAAGTCGGTAATGAAGGTATGTCAGATAGCACTGCTGGTAGTTATTTTAGTAATATTGGGCTGGTCTGAATTGTATATTTGCTTGGTACATTTGAGTTTTGGCTGATAATATGGTTGGTGTATTGAGTTTTATGTTTGATTTGCACGACTGCATTTTTTTGTTATAGAAGACAGTATAACTGGTGGTTATGTTGGCTGATCTGGTATCAGTCGGTTAAGCTAGTTTAACAAATGGTACTTGATGGCCGGAACGATATGTTATGGGTCGACCTGTAATGTATGATTAATTGTTATTCTTGGTTAGTGTTACTAACTTTCTCTTGAGCAATATTATATTTTAATTATTATATTTCAGCTCTTCGTGACCGTTCCTATGTTGACATGAGGTAGATGAAGTCTATGTTACCTGAAATGCCGATTGTCTGCAGGCTGAATGTATTCATCAGAGGTCAGGGATCAGGAAACAGCATGTAACGTTTTCAGAGTGCCTGAAATAATCATAGTCATGAGGGGATAGATTTTCTACGTGTAAGTAATGTTGTATCTGGACTGTGGTAGATAAGGTTTAATATTTAGGACTGTGGAATGTAAGGTTTCAATTTTTTTCGGGAATGCGGCAGGTTAGGTTAAGAAGACTACATATGTACGTATTAGAGTATGCTAAAAGTAAAATAGTTTGGAGTCGACCATTGTGCAATAGGGCTGATAAGATAAAAATGAAGGAGCATGGGAATAGATGCAAATGTAGAAAAAAATTATAATACAGTATAAGTGAAATGTTAAACATTTATGCATAACTGAAAAATATAATAGGTAACACATGAGTGAAAAATATTATAAGTACGACACGAATGAAGCAGTACTAATTATAGCAACTGTAGCAGTTGAAGGATTGGAGCATTGGTGACAGAATTGGTAAATATCTTTATAAAGCCAATTACAAAATAAATTCATGATGAACAGATGATATGAGACATCGATTTTTGGAATATGGGTGAGATAAATGTACGAATTTTAGTAAGTTCCTACACATAAATATATTATAATTACATACATATTTACATATTATGTTAACACCAGGGGTGACAGGACTGGTTAGGTTCAGGATTAGTGCAGTTATTTTAAAGGCCTTCACATATATGAACAATATTCTAATATCTACACGAGTATAAAAATATGCAAAGTTTATGAGTGATAAAAATGCACCATTCTAGAGGTATAATTTTTTTTTATCTTACATATATGGTGGGTTCAGAGTGATGTCATTGGCGAAATATCGAGACTTGTCCTGGGGACCTCAGGATGGATCGGTACTTGGGTGGCTATAGCAGGGAGCACATAAAAATTGTTCCAAGTTCAACTATGACATCCTACAACACACGAAATCGAAACCATATGGTGGATTGCCATTAGCTGGCCTGGTGACTAATTCGTAATATAGCATAAGAAAACATATAAAATTTTTTAACAAATCACATACACAGAAGAGCCAAAAAAAACTGGTACACCTGTCTAATATCGTAGGGCCCCCGCGAGCACGCAGAAGTGCCGCAAGACGACGTGACATGGACTCAACTAATGTCTGAAGGTATAGAAGAGGCAACCATGATTCATGCAGGGCAGTCCACAAATCCATAGAAGTTCGAGATGGTGGAGATCTCCTCTGAACAGCACGTTACAAGGCATCCCAGATATGCCCAATAATGTTCATGTCTGGTGATTTAGGTGGCAAATGGTTCTGTCTAAAGTCAGAAGAGTGTTCCTGGAGACACTCGGTGGCAACTCTCGACGTGTGGGGTGTCGCATTGTCCTGCTGGAATTGTCCAGGTCCGTCGGATTGCACAATGGACATGAATGGGTGCAGGTGATCGGACAGGATGCTTACGTATCTCTCACCTGTCAGACTCGTATCAAGATATACCAGGGGTCACATTTCACGACAACTGCACACGCCCCATACCATGACAGAGCCTCCACCAGCTTGAGGAGTCCCCTGTTGACATGTAGAGTCCATGGATTCATGAGGATGTCTCCATACCCGTACACATCCATCCGTCCGATACAATTGGAAAAGAGACTCGTCAGACCAGGCAACGTGTTTCCATCCATCAACAGTCCAATGGCGGTGTTGGCGGATCCAGGCAAGGCGTAAAGCTTTGTGTTCTGCAGTCAACAATGGTACACGAGTGAGCCTTCGGCTCTGAATGCCCATATTAATGATGGTCCATTGAATAGTTCGCATACTGACACTTGTTGATGCCCCTGCATTGAAATCTGCGCCAATTAAAGAAACGGTTGCAAGGCTGTCACGTTTAATAATTCTCGTCAGTCGTCGTTTGTCCCGTTCGTTCACGATCTTTTTCCGGCATCAGCGATGTCGAAGATTTTATGTTTTACCGGATTTTCGATTTTCATGGCACACTCGTGAAATGGTGGAACGCGAAAATCAAAATTTTATCGCTACCTCAGAGATGCTATGTCCTATCTCTCGTGCGCCGACTATAACACACGTTCAAACTCACTTAAATTTTGATAACATGTCATTGTCAAAACAGTAACCGATCTAGCAAGTTTGCCAGAGGCTTGTTGTCTTATATAGGCGCTGCCGAACGCATCGAGTTACTCTGATAGGTTCCATACCTCTGTTATTTGCATACGCACGCCTATACGATTTTTTTTGGCTATCCAGTGTATTATTTAAGACAAAAAATTAATTTTCTATATACCATATTAACACCTACACTCGACTTCGTAACCGAGTTGTCTCAGGCATCTGCATGGCCACCCAAGGGTTGCCGAATTGAAATGGCATGTATTTAATGGACGGTATTTATTTAATGTACTTTTTAAGTCCTTGTTAATCATGTGTCGTCGAAAGAGGTGAGGTTCCTGCAGAATGAAAATGGAACATAGTCACTAGTGGTAATATCTGGAATTAACGATAGCGTCCAAGGTTCACAGCGACACCAGCGCTTCTAGCTGCAAAATTATGAAGTTAAGATGGCCATCGATCTTCACCTAGTATTTAGCATCTTGTAGTTGCGAAATGTAGTGATAAAGATGGTAGCGCCTCTAGCTGCTATGTCTAGAATTAAAAATTGTATGTGGAATAGTTGTGAGGAAAGAGCACCTCCAGCAACAAAGTTCGAGAAAAAATTTTTTTTCGGGAAAATTCCAGGAAATGGATATTAAGAGATATATGTCACATTGAAATGCATCAAAAAGGGTTAGAACAATAATATCCAAAATGTCAGGAGGAGCATATGCGACTATATCGTAGTGGAATGACAGATATGAATAAAATACAAAATGGTGGACATTGAGGTGGAATGACAGAGAATAAGGTGGGAATAAGGTTACCAAAATAATTGAATCCAAGGTTGGAGGTGACGAGACGTAATGCCAGAACATAAAAAAATGGCGACCAAAGCAATATGGCTGCTGGAAACAAGATGGAGCTGTCCCCGAATTTCTCTGTTGATGACTTGGGATTACTTATAGGATACAAAAAAAAATTATAGTACTTCTCAGTGCTCGTTTTAAATCGCCTGCCTGCTGATCGAAACCCCCCCGAACTAACCATCAAAGGCTTTGAATTACACAAATATTGCCTATTTTGTGCAAACATTTTAGAGAAAATGGGGAAGACCGTTGGAAAAAAAAAACAGGAATTTTAAGGGAAAAACTATTTTAAGGGAAATTCTTGGAATGTTTGGCATTTTAAGGGTAAATGGGAAATTTTGAGGGGAAAAAGGAAAATTATCCAATATGGGTGCCAAATATAAGATGGCAGCATCGGTTGCTTGACATCCTTTATTGATCCCTGTTGCGGAATCGGCTTCAACATTCTACTGGCCCACAAACTGCAAAGTAATCTGAACACTAGGTATTTATCACGTCATATAAATATTTTCATGGAAAACTGTACGCCTGACTCAAGACAAGAAGGCATCCCAATGGCTGACACGTGTCATGTCAACCAAGTCTTGGATAAGTTAAACCACGAATCTTCTACAAGTATCAAGAAATTAACCAATCTTATGTGTATCCTAACATCTAGTGCACATCGTATATTTCGAGCCAGAAATCACCACCTGTTTCACATACAGAATGTGCTGTCTCTACGCATAGGTGATAATGGATGAAGATCTGAATTTTACCGAGAAATGCTGCATAGGTCAAGGGAGGTTCCTATTTTTAACATAAGTTCCTATGGAAAGTATGGCTTATGAGATCACTGTCCTGCGTGTGTGTTTGTGTGACTGAGTGAGTATAGGCGTGCGTGTGTCCCCTTTCAATTTGTGAACACGTGAAAAGAATTTCCACAAACTCGGTACACATAAAGTACTTGTTTTTATACTTTTTGACCATTCCGAGCTCTTACTTCACAATGGCGACCATTTTAAAATTTAGGGTGATACGACATATCTCGGGAACCATTACACTATTTAAACCAAATTTTGTATGTTGGTAGTGCACATTGTAATTATTGTATTTGGAAATTACATTGCTGTTTGTCAGCCACTTTGGAAGGTAGAACCACATAAAAAAATGAAGCTTTTATGTTCATTACTCGTAAACTTCTCTACCAATTATAGCTTAATTTGGCATGTACGTGACAATATTTTAGGCCATGTAGATATATGTGATTTAGAATTGCTTAGGCACTTATTATCAAAATCGTAGCTATACAAACATTTGAGGTTTATTTCTTATATCTATAATACCACTTGACAAATTTAGACCAATTTCTTTATGTTGGATGCATATATTACAAGCACCAGACATGCCAACACATTGCCAGTTTTGTTCCCCATTTTGTAAGATAGCGCCACATGAAATAATGAAGTTTCTGTCATAAATAGGAAAATAATTGACCGTTTCCTACAAAATTTAGCAAACAAGTAGTAATGAATAGCTGATGTTAACTTGTTTGCTTAAAGTAGGTCAGACACTTACTTTAAAAATGGCGGCAACACAGCAATTTTATTTCAGTATGTTATATCGTCGAAACCTAGTAATTAATTCCATTTTAACTATGTTAGATGACTGTATATAGTACAGCCATAAAATGTGAACATACAAAATCCCTTTTGTCCACAATTTTGCAACATATCATCACATCACAAATCAAAATTTTGATATCATATAACTGAAAAAAAAAACAACAGAAACCCAGAAAATTTTGCAAACACGTAGCACTACACCACGCCATGTAAATTTGCATGTTTTGAATGTGTCATACACTTATTTTCAAAAAGGCGATTTAATTTTAGAAAAGTTTGCTATAACTACGAATCTATGAAACAAATTTAAATTTAGATCCTAATTTTGTATGCTGCAATACATATTATAATTATCAAATTTGTCCATAAAGGGTTTCATTTCTCCGTCAATTTGTAACATAACCCGATATGAAAATATAAATTTTTATGCCTTATTTAGGGATACATTCAACTGATTCCTACCAAATTTGGCGAAGAATTTGTACTGTGCTAGGCCATATAGGTTTCTATGCCTTAAGTGTACCAGTCTCTAATTTTCAGAAACGTGGCTATAAAACATTTTAGCTTAGTATGTTATATCAATGATATTATGTAAACAATTTTAACTTAACTTTGTATATTGACAATGTCTCTGACAATCATCGAATGTGCTATAGCGAAACGATTTTTTCCACCATTTATAAAGATTGCCACATAAAAAAAGGAATTTTTTTGCCATATCTCGAGGACCAATTTAACCATTCCCACCAAATTTTACACGCAAGTAGCAAGTAGTGCTACAGTAGGGGAAGTATTCTAACACGTTTTATGAAATGTGGGTCATGTATTAATGACGTTATTATAAATAGTTTTAACTAGTATGTTATATCTGTTATTAAATTCTACAAAATCTATCCAAAATTTGTACACTTACAGTACTGATTAGAAGCATGAATTGTGCATACATATCCAATCATTTTGCAAAATAATGCCTGTTGAGAAAATTGAACATTTTGCTTGTTTCTGGAAAAATTCAACTAATTTACACCAAATTTTCAACACCATTATTGTTACAGAAGGCCACATACACTAACATGATTTAAGTGGGGTCATATATTGACATTCAAAATGGCAGCCATAGAAAAACCTTTGATAAGTTAGTAAAATGTATTATACAATTTTACCAAATACAACCAAACTTTGTACTTTTGCAGTATCTATTAGAATAATCTAATTCAGAACGTATTTTATTGCAATTTTGTAATATAGTACCAAATAAGAAAATAAAGTTTTTATTTCATAACTCAAGGTCCAATCAACCGATATACAACAAATTCTTCACACGCATAGCACTACGGTAGGCTATATAAACGTATGTTATAAGAGGCTCAGGCACTTATTTTCGAAATGATGGCGCTGTAAATATTTCAGGGTGGTTAACCCTATCATTCTGAACATTAGAACGATTACATCTGAAGACGATGATCTGAATCCTACCTTTATAATGCAGTTGATTGCATGTTAGCTAATGACACGAAGTTTTCTGGGTTCGAGTCCTGGGTTAGACATTTGTGTATTTGTAATGGTATCACTACTGTTGCATATGTTTCTGGTTTTATCTCTAACGATTTTACTGTCAAAAATACGTCAAGAGCTACAAACTATCTAAGGTTTTAAGAACTTAAATAAAAATTATTTCCAGACATGTAGAAAAAGTAGGCTCATTAGGTGTATAAGAAATTTCTAGTTTTATAATATTTTGACGACGGACGATTACAATTTATTAAGAGGTACAATATGTAACATACATAACTATTTATCACTTAGTGAGTATCGAAAATCCTAAACGAATTAGAGAATTTTATTTTTAACATCAGTTTGGCGTGAACTTCTTGACGGGTAAAATATACTGCCAATTGATTAGGCCATTAGAATTGTCAGAGATTCTGAACAATATCTCAAATAACGAGTAAGTCCAGCAAAATTTTGTGCCACTGTAAGAAGACATGAACCTGTAGATACGGTTTCATAATAATAGTACAACGTGATATTATGCAATGCAAGTGACACGCCATTTAAACACTACATTCCCTAATTTATGGATTGGAAAATCATTGCGAAGTAATTTTATAAGAAGGCGAGGGCTTGGTGTTCAGAGACCGGGAAAACATTTTAAAAATACCATTTGAATATTTTATTATTGTAACTAAACCAATTACTTGTATTTGATTTGGCTCCCTTCAATCTTCAGTAAGTTAACACGAGCGAACACAAGCAAAGGAATAATCCACTATCGCTTTCACTCGATTGTGTCGAATTTCAAGGTCCGTTATCATTATTTGTTTAAGATGAACCCTTTCTACGAACATAGCATTGCTCTTAAGTCCACCGGTATTTTTTTTTTAATACTAATTTTTTAACCTTGTTAATGTCAGAATCTACAAATGACAGATTACGTTGAGTACTTCTAATTAGGCATACAATATTATAATTTTCCCAGTGGTAGGCATTAATCATGCATTATAGTATTATTATTTTAAAACTCTTGTATAATCGAAAAAAATATCCAAATAATATATGACTTCTGCACAACCGCTATTATTTTTCACATCGCTTTAATTTTAATGAAATCAAATGTGTTGTTTGGTGAAGTGGCAACACTAGTTGCCCACCATTGTACGGATGTCACTTCACTAAGACAATAACTTTGTCACTATCAACAAATTCTTAGTGATGTGTAGAGTAGGCCCAAAAAAAATTCAAAATTAATTAAAGCAACTTTTAAACAAATATTAAATGGTACATTCTGTGGGTCATGCGCTACTCTATAATTTTATTCAGTATAAATATATACATTAGATGTCGGTGTATCTAAACTATGGTCTATGATTTTATTATTTCATTATTATTTTAGTTACAGCAGAATACAAGAGTTCGTTCGGGAGCAAAAGGGGACAGGGGACAGGAACCAGGAACCGGCCGGCCACCAAGTTTTGACATCACCTGGCCACATATTGTATTTGGGTGACCTTGACGTCACATCCGTGACCATGACCTCTTGCCATGACCTAGGATGACCTTGATCCCAAAAAATCACACAAAACGCAGAAAATTCAACAAAATAAAAAATATTTTCCAACTAATTATATTAAAATATTTTCTTCTAAAAATTAAATAATTAAAGGTCTACAAACACGATGTCTGGGGTAAGATAGTGGGTAGGGCGATAAAAGGAACGATAACTAGCACACGACTCATCATCGCCAAATTTTATTGGTTTTTTAATCGGCAAGCATGAACCCCACCACTATTTCCTCAGCTGTTATTTAGTCAGCTCTCCTCCAACTCCCTCCTCACCATTCCACATCCACCGTCCATTTGTATTTGACATTTGCCCACTAAAGAGTTCTGATAACTCATGTTTTCAGTATTGCCCCCTAGAGAGCACTAGTAACTCGTGTTTCGAGCATCGGCCACCAGAGCACAAACCAATAGTCGAACCCGTCGTCTAAGGGTGTGGTGTTATCGAACTGTGCTGAATGGTGACGAGGTCCACACCCAAAAGTATACAAATTGGCATAACTAATTTTTTTCTTAGTTTTAAAATAGTGTTTTTATATAAACAAATTTTAAATAATATATATTTATTAGAAAAGCAGGGAATTTTTTCCACACTGCTTAAAAATATAAATAAAACACACCATATTGTTCTTTAAATTAGTTTTATTCGATGTCCACATCGGCAACACAGGACATTTAAAAGGCTGGGAAACCCCACCACTTGACATACGACAGTTCATGACACCGTTTCAGTACCTTCTCGACCAAATACACATTGGGAAACATCATATAGCATACGATCTTAATCTTCACACGCACTATCTTCACCCTGAGCTTGGACAGGTTGTTTCGAAAGAATGCGTTTTGTTAGAACAACATAATACGCAATCCCGATATGATGCCATTACCCGTTTTGAGGTAGAAATATTTAGTAGCAGCATATTCGTATCGTTCGGTTTCGCAAATGTTTCGAATTATTCTTTAACCAAAATCACTGGTGCCATCATTTCGTGGTACGAGACAACCTCCATCTTCGTCTTTGTCAACGTGCAACTTGAGGCTACTTTGCCCAAATTTCGGTATTCTGTAACTCATTTTCTACAGTCGACGACTAACTGATCGGGCCTCCTATGGTACATTATAATATATTCAGTACTTATCTTTACAGCACAAGTAACACAGATACATGAAACCCGATAATTACATATCCATATTTATGAAGATATCAGAAATATGCCACAAATTCATATCGTTCATGCAAAGTAACATCAACACATTTGCATTGTCACGGAGTGGCTGTTTGGGAATGCGCGAATAAGTCTGGCCGATATGCACACTATCCATGTTCGCATCTCATTGTATGCTTATTTATTACTTTTTACACTTTTGATTCTCACAAGCAATGTCGTCGAAAGCAAACACGAAATACGTCAGTGCTTCGTTCGGAGGCACCACAGTTTCGTTATCGCTGCATGGGAAATAACGCACACCATACACATCCTACAGTATACAGGCAGTCACAGGTATTTTTGTTGTTGGAGCGATATAGAATAAATGTACATGTTCGCTAAACGAAGACCATCCGCTTCTTCCAGAAGGCTCAACAGAAAACACTTCTTGCCACAATTGGATGGCCCCACGATTATGCACCTCACAGTAATAAGAAACAGCTCGTGGTGATGAAAGTCGAATGAGGTTTTGACATCCTCCATTTTAACTTCTATGGGAAGACACACGCCCTGCTCGACGATCACCAAGATACTGAAACATACCAAAATAAACACTTATACAATTATATTTTAAATCACCACAATGCCCCAGAGAGAAAATATTACGTTGGAAAATATGTCGTTGATAAGCTGATCAACAATCTGCCATTCTATTTGTACAGTCCCGGATAAAAGTTTTGCGGACAAGGAACGAATATTGGAATCTACTTAGCATGTTAAGACGCTGTTATAAATGTCCTGGGCAAAGCGTACAAGCAGAAAGACATCACCTATTGCCAGCACAAGTATCTCGAAACCAGGCATTTGGCAGACAAGACACTTGCTCAGAAGGCCGACGAGATAAGAAAATCGTTAGATGCTGGACTATGAAAGAAAAAGGCGGCCTGGTGTGTTTCTACCATTTTGAAATAAAAGCAAGATAAAGGCACAAGTTAAAATGGGAACGAGTGCAAGTAGCATGAAGAAGGCACAAGTTAAAATGGAAATCGGTGCAATGATCGCAGTAATCCATAAGGATAATGGAAATTTGAGAACCCGTAACTTCCGACTTCCATATCCACGAAGACTGCTGGACAATAAGAGCAAGAAAACCAATGAATGGGTAAATAAATACTACCATGGACTGGAATGGGACGGAGGCAAGATTCCTTACCAGAAGTTTGGAAATGTGCTCCGCGATCTGTTACGGCAATACCTCAATGCCAAGATTTACATGGCAGGATCTGAGCAGAAAAAATGATTGAGTGACATGTGTTAATTTGGAGTGGAAGTTGTCGATTTGCAGTCAGAGGACAAACGTTCTTCGCTTCGCAAACTTGATAAAATGTACGGCGAGCTGCATCGTCTCGTCTGCGACAGTTCAGAACCTGACTGGGTCTGTGCATTGAACGTGCAGCTGCTGCACAAATGGTGCACCTCATCCATGGACCGGGATTCGAAATAACCCCAATGGACCCGAAGTTTTCGACCACTCTTCACATATGCGTAAAGGCAGTATCATATCCTCACCTTCAATTGACTTCCAGACACCAGATGAAAATTCATGCATTTCACATTGCAGAAATTTACGCGAGTGTTATGCGTGGCCCCTCTACCATCGAATACAGCTACTGAGACACCGGCTACCTACGCATGTACACAGAGAGTTCTGATGGTACCGGCATGCAGTATTGGAGATTTTTGCATTTTCCCCGGTCGTACGAAACAAGCCAGTAGCTGATACCCTATTGTGAGTCTGAAAAGTGTGCTGTCTTTCACATGCATCCAGCAAAATATCTTATTGCCAGCATCGAATACATGGTGTCTTTCCTTCATGCCAGAATGCTCTCGCCACGGACTGCATGGAGAACTCGCAGACACCAGTAGAGACTGTTGATGCCTCGTAGGCGCCATGTGGGCATCAGCATTTTCACGAAAGAGGGATACTGCGCCTTCCAATGGATGTGGCTCCAGCTCTGGAAATGAGTCAGCATCCACTCGCCAATGAAAATGCAGTGATTGGTGAACTGAAGAAAAGTATTACTGCTTCTTGTGTCGAAGATCTTTGCAGCGACCCTGCGATTTGTGTTGTCCTTCATAGAGAACTGCTGCTTACCGCCGTACATAAATCGCTCTGCCTTTTACTCGATACCCTAAATTCACAATAGAATATCTGCAGGTGAAAAAAAAAAATTGGCCTCTATTCGGAGAAAATAAAAAAAAATTGTTGTCGATTTTGTGTTGATAATGAATATATAATGATCTGTATGATACATTTTGTGTAAAAAGTTTGTATTGATTATTATGTTATTAACTCTGCATAATCATTACACTGATATTTAAAAAATGAAATAAATCAATCATTTCTTTGTGTATGAAGAATTAGTCACTAGGAATAAAATGTAAACATTATATAGCCCATACATGTATGGGTGTAATACTGATTCAGGTAGAAATCCGCTGGGGTTCACATAACTGGTCTTGGAAATATACATAGACTTTCAAGTAGAAACATGCAATTGTCAGGCGGGAAAACAGGGAGGGTGCGGTTATGAAGGGGGAAAAAGAAGTGGGGGGATGCAATTGGTATAAATAATAGCACCGTGTGGGGAATCGCCAGTTTGTTCACTTCTTGGCCTATACCACCGACTTCTTGGGTCTTATTTTCTTCCTCTTAAGTCATATCATCTGCCTCTTCGGCCAAGGCACCTATGTGTCAAACAAAATTTCCGGGGTCTTCGGGAATGTTTGGCATGAGGTCTGTAGAAATGTCATACAGTTGTTTTCGGCTATAGCAACTTCATCGCAAAGTGGACCATCGACCTCTTTTTCGTGCGACAATTGTACGGTCAACCACTTCTGCTGAACTAGTCCAAAGTTGGAAGTGTTTCTATTTACTGTTGACGTTCTATTGACTTCCGCTTACAGCAGCGGTGTCCGACATGATAACTATAGCTGTATGAAGAGCCCCAACCAAGTAAATAACATGCGTTTTAAGTGTGGGGTGTCAATTTTACGGATGTATGGTCTAACAGTGCATATTAATAAATGCAAATGTAACACTGAGGTTAAACCTTCACAGTTATCGACATTTGTTTACCGTCCTGACTACCAAAAATAAACATGCCATAATCATTCCCTGCAATATGACAACAAATGTTTCAAGTTGGCGGTGTTGGCCGGATTTAAGTCAACATATCCGGCGAATGTGGGCGAAAAGTATGCTGATATGTAACAAATATTTTATTTAAGCGGACTGGAGGTTCCGACTCTTCTACAACAAATTATGTGCTTTGAAAACAACAAACCTAGTCTGTCTGTAAATGTGAATTCGATGCATGCTAAGGAAAATGTGGTGCCAACACATGTGAATAAGAACGAGAAACCTGAAAATATCGACCTTTTGATTGTGAAGGACGAAACTAAAAATATTTCGCATTATTGATACATAAAACATTTCACGACTGGTTAACTCGCAGATTACTTCATGCCTGCAAACAATGTTTTGAGCATTTTACCTACTAGCCACGGAAATCAGTACTCACTAGGAAACAGTGCATCGTAATACTCAAAGGAAAATGTAAAGGAGAAACTTCCAATGTGTATAAGCTTTTTCTCATTTTGTACTTTAGAGAATAAAATAATTTTAAAAAAATATGTTGAATTTAATTTCTTTTTAAAGAGCCGCAGAAAAAAATTACTTCCTTTATTTAAAAATGTATTATGTAAAAATGTATATTGTGTTGAAAAAAAAAAATCTAATATTTATGTTTGAATACTTGGTGGGTACGGACATGGCCGCCATTCGGTACAGGTCAATTTCACAGCACTTTTAGCCAACAGGTTCGTCAAAGTGTTTGTGCTCTGGTGGCCGATGCTCAAAACACGAGTTACACGTGCGCTCTAATGGTAAATACTGAAAACATGAGTTATCAGGACTCTCTAGTTGTCAAATACCGAAAAACAATGGCCAGTATATGTGGTACATATAGGAGGGGGCTAGAGAAGAGCTGACTAAATAACAAATGAAAAAAATTATGATGGGTGGATGCTAGCAAAAACAATTTGGCGAGGAACAGTCAGTGCTGATTATCTTGCCTCGTGTTTAGTCGCTGACCCACCATCGATCCTCACACATATTGTATTTAAATGTTAATTTTTTTAATTTATAAAAGAATTTGACTTTTCAAAATAATTCTTTAAATAAAAAAAAAAATTAAATTATTTAGGCATAATTTTATTTACTAGATGGATATACTTGGACATTCGTCATTGCGATGCAGATGTCTGTCATGGAAAAACAGGACTGAACACGAAAATATACTTAAATAAGACTACTATCCAGATGGACGAGAAAATAGATATATGTATAGAACATTGCGAAATTCCAAGTGCAAATAGAATAAAAAAACAGGACAGAAAATAGTTCTATTATTTTTAGTTTCTTAGCAATTTTTGGGTTCAAGGTGACCCAAGGTAGCGGGTACGAGGTACAGGTCATGGGCGTGAGGTCAAAGTAAAGGTCACCCGCAACCAAAATGGCGGCCGGGAGATGTCAAAATGTGGCGGCCGGTCGGTGGCTGTCTAGTGTCCCCGGCCCCCTTGTTCCCGAACTAACATTTGTATTGTTCTAGTTACATTATTAATATAAATTATTTAAATTATTTTTAAGGACGCCAATGTTTAATTTTAAACGAGTAATAAAACTGGAAAGGAATATTTTCAAACAGAAACGAAATTATACCAAGAGCGTCTGGTGGAAAATATTCACTTATTCAAAATAAGAGTAATGTATTATCTTTGGTTTTCATTGTCATAGTTATTCTAAGATCAATGTGAGCGAGTGAGTGAAGAGATTTGCGTGGCTCTTAACAGCGAGGTCTTGAGAGCCGATAAGGGTGATTGAGGTGAGTATAGAGAAACGCCGAAATGAAGGGGCGGGGGAAACGGGTGATACCCGGGAAAACCAGCCTACCAGCGGCATATTCCAGCACGATACCTACATGCGGAAATCTGGGATTGAACCAGGTTCGCCAGGGTGGGAGGCGAGTGGGCAAACCGCTCAGCCACTGCGGCCTCTCTAAGCTGAATGTAATAGGTGAAATGAAAACCTACCAACTTGCAAAATCAATTGAGGCTTGAAAATTCATCATTGTCAAAAGTAATTAACAGAGAATATAATGAAATAGTCTGGTTTGTGGGAAAAAAAATGTTTGCTCAAATAATATTTAATTTTTGAGCTTAATGCAGTAACACGACGAATACTTCGACGCACATTTACTGTTTCTTGCATAAAGGTTGGATAGGTATTTTACGCTTACAATGGTAAACGGGAAATGTTCAATAAGAAGCAAAAAAAAAAAATGGGGCGTGGCTGTGTGGGGAACCGGCCGTTTTTTTGCGTGAATACGTCAAAGTTTACGGGTAATGTTTTTTTTACGTTCCCGGCACCGCTTCACTTGATCGTATGGGGTTTCATGTGTATCACTGGATTGCTCTTGAGATGCTCTTTCCAACTGTATACGATTTTTGTATTTCGACTTGGTTTTTTTGACGAGTATATGCCGACATTGTGTTAAGTTTTCAATGTTTTTTACTTTAAACTCATACAATTTTACCATAACCACGCCACACAAATATTTTATACGCTCAATTGGTTGATCTCGACGAGAGCTGTTGTTTCAAACTTAAAGGAGCATCGTAGCTACTTTGCGTCAAAAGTTATACTACGCGGAAATTATGAGACGCGGCGAAACAAACTCAAAATTGTGGTGCCCCCACCCCCGCCGCGCGCTTCGCTTCGCAGTCATCACTCAACGTTACAAATGTTTCGATCCTTTGGCAATCGAGTGGTGTAATTGAATTTTAGATGTATACGATAGATTCGGAGCTGATATGCCAAACTCTATCCCCGATTTTGTTGTCATTACATTTTCTGAATTGCCCACTATGGTTGCAAATTTAAAGACGTATTACCGTCGAAACTACCAAACCCGATTCAAATTAGTTATTATTTAAATTATTTCCTGGTAATAGAATATTTTGTTACAAGCTAGGCTAACTAAAAAATGCAGACATATTCTAGTATTAAACAATCTCGTATATATTTATTAAACTATAGTAAATACAATTTATTTATGGTATTATAATGCAAGGATGTCACTTTCTTATTTGTAGACACAGTACAAGAGTATAGCGAATTCATTGGCTTCGTGATGACTGATCTGAATAGCAAGTGATATTTACAAGCATTATTTAACTTGACATAAATTTGATTTTAACGACATGTGAAAATACTTCTGCAAAATCCCTATAAAATTTTAACTTCTATTAGTTTAATAACTGTAAAATTTTGAATGTTTAGCAGAAAACAAATATCGTGCCTTAAAGTAAGGGATATTAGGTGACGTAATAGTAATGAAATTGTACACACAATGCTTATCGAATTGTAATATTTATTATTGTTCGTTATAATGCAACATTAAGGCCAATATGATTTCCCTTACACTACATAAACCGAAAATATCAGTACATAGGGATAATAAAAAATCATGGTAATCCATGTAAATAATGAAACACGAAAGGAATATGTGCAACCAGATACATTAATTGACAAATATAAATTGAAATATGCCTAGTTAAGGTATGTCCAGACACCTTAAGGCAATTTAATGTCAAGTTAAATAATAATTAAATAGAAGGAAAGTGTACCTTTACATTTATATATACAAAAATTAATATTTGTGCACGAAAAATTCACTAAGAATTCAAGAAAATGTGGAAATAAACGTACATTTGAACTGAAAACTCATGTAATTTATGGGGACATTTTTAAAAACTCTGAACTTAATAAGGTACAGCATATTATGACTAATTAAAACAATTCATGCGCAAATTAATATAAACAATACATATAATGATGCCGAGAGAATAATATCAATATTTAAATACTGCGAATTCAATATTGATACTTGTTTGTTACTGGATTTGTAATAAAAATACATAAATGTTAATATAAATTCGTAAAATAATGTGACTGCAATACATATACACTGTGAGTATAAAAGAATACCGCAAATTTTAAGGTCTAAAATATCAAAACTAAACAACCAAAAACCTTGATTGAACAATCAAATGAACCGTGGAACCGTGAAGTTTGTTTACCGTACATTCATAAATGTTCAGTGTGGCCCCCTTGAGCGGCCCAAACGATATCTAGGCGAAAATAAAACTCGTTCCACGCTCTTGTCACATGTATGGTGTTACAGTTTGGATTGCGTTCGTAACGCTCGGTTTGAGGTGGTGAGGCGGAAACAAGCTCGTTTTCGATACGTCAATGTGGAGGGGACAGTCGTATGTTTCCTCTATGTGCCAAGAGATGAATGGCACCGGGAGTGTCTGTCGTCACACTATGAGCATATGTTTTGTGTTAGTCCGCATCACAATGGCGACGAAACAACAGAAGGCGCTCTGTGTTATTTAGTTGGTTAAATATGAATCAGTTACGACTGTTCAACGTGAATTCCCGACTGTTCAACGTGAATTCCGTCGCAAATACTGACGTTGTCCTCCAGATACGTGGAGTATCGTACGTTGGTTTCGTCAGTTCCGTGACACAGGGTGCCTTTGCAAGGACAAAAGTTCCGGGCGGCCGCGTGTGTCCGGAGAGAATGTTCAGCGGATTCAACAAGCGTTCTTTCGCTGTCCTAGAAAATCAACTCGACAAGCTAGCCGGGAAATGCAAATCCCTCAATTGATGGTATGGAGAGTTTTGCGAAAGCGATTGCTGTACAAACCATAAAGGTTAAAGCTTGTACAGGCTCTTACCGAAAGGGATAAACAACTGAGACGTGATATCTGCACGTTAGTTATTGTCCAGAACGAGGGAGACGATGCCGTCATGCCTAAGCTGATTTTTAGTGATGAAACAACGTACGTTACAAAATAGTAAGGTGAACCGACACAACATGCTGATATGGGGTCAGAGCCTCCACATGAAACCACCGAACACGAGCGCGCTTCCCCCAAAGTGAACATGTTTTGCGCTGTATCCAAAGACCCGATAGTACCCTGGCAGGACCACACGCTTGGCAATCTGAGTACGAGGGTCTCAGGCCTTGTGGTGGGGTGCTCTTGATGGAGCTTGTGTATCTAGATGGGGCATGAATAGCTGAGACACCTGTGTTGAGAGGACGTGATCCTTCTCCCCCGCCGATTGGGCGAGTGGGGCGCGGAATGTCCAAAATGATAAGAGTGCCACGTTAAAATAACAACAGTATGGTCGTAATGGCTGTATGCATACTCGTATGTATGTATCCGAAGACACTGTTTTCGGCCCTTTCTTTTTTCACTATCCCACTGTTCCTGGAATCCCTTATTTGGACATGCGTACAGAGTGGTTATTTCCTCAGTTAGAAGAGGCGGCGGGGGACTTCATTTTCCAGAAGGATAGTGCGCCACCCCATTGGCACCTAGCTGTACGAGGATACCTGAACGAGACGTTGCCACAATGCTGGATTGGTCGAAGCAGCTGGTGGTGACCAGGCTCTTCATCACTGATCCCCAAAAAGTCCGGATCTTACTCCGTGTGATTTTTTTCTATGGTGTTACCAATAGGATCAAGTGTTTCGTCCACCATTGCTGGCTAACATTGACTACCTCAAAACGAGAATTACGGACATTATCCAAACAGTAACACTGTATGGTGTACATGCTGACAAGAGTGTGGAACGAGTTTGATTATCACGTAGGTGTCGTTTGGGCCGCCTATGGTGTTCACATGGAAAATTTGTGAATATATAGTAAACAAACTTCACTGTTCCACGGTCCATTTGATTCGTTAAACAAGGATGTAGGTTGTTTGGTTTTGATATGCCAGGCCTTCAAAGTTGGGGTATTGTTAAATAGTCATCCTATATTTAATTTATCATATCTAGAAATTTCAGATAACAATAATAACTTCACAGGGTCCCTTGAGACCTGTCTTTCTGAATTCGAAATTAGCTTTTGCATCAACAGGTAAATTACTCGTTTATGACAGGTGCTTTACTACTGCATCAATCAGCGCATCAATCACTCAAGCTGCGAGCCAGGTCCAGCTTCAGACTTCTTGCAGGTCGTGTAAGGAGCCCTTTTCACTGGTGCGTGTTTGTAAGAATATTGTGATGGAATCATCTCTTGAGTAATGCGTACTTACCACTCGTTTCTAGAAAGTCTGACCATGTTTGTAATAAAGGTTCCCCCTCCCCTTATCTTCATACCGCAGTTATTTCTACATGTTGGTATACTGGGTATATGAGGACTAACAAGGCAGAAAGTGCGCGAGCGTTGCTCCTCAAGACCATAATTCTATAGTTGTTTTCAGGCATCTACGAAAAATAACCTGTTAGATTTAACTATTTCCTGTAAGTCATGAGACGAGGTAAATTTAAACACCGCAGATTCGCGAGGTATTTTAAGATTGCTTTATCTTTGTTTGATGATGGTTACGACGAATATCAACATATAATTAATTGTTGTGTGCCTTTTTAAAGTGCGGGTAGAGTTAAACTTTCAACTCGATAGTGAGTTTTCGTAAATGCCCTTAATTAACTCCTTCCTTGTCCTATACCATTATAAGCCCTTACCCTAATTCTCTAGGAAACAATTGACGCATAATGCATATTGGAAGTATGCATTAGAAGTGGTGCTGTCACAACCCTCACCCCCGCCAGCTTATACCAGTGTAGGGCCACTTGGACGACACATGTTACCGATTAACGCATGCCGAGGTCAAGCCATGGTGGGGTAGCACTTCCGCCCACAGGCCTCTTCCCCATCTCCCTAGCAAACCGCGTGAAACTTGTACACCCCTAAGAAATGATTAGGTATGCTAGCGATTTCCGCCCACGAGTGAAATTAAAACACTTGCTGATGGGTGATACACACTGAGAATAAGCTGACAGTGTATAACAGGGGCAACGGGCCCACACCACACCCTGCCCCTGCCGCCAAAAAGAGGCAAATGCATGGATGAAGTGTTCATTGATCAAAGCCTTCCTCCCCCCTTCCCAAAACAAGGGAGGTATGTGTAGGAATCTAGGGAGGGCGCCCAGACAGTTTAAAAGTCATTTTTAGAGAGAAGGAGGGGATCAGTCAGTCAAGTCAGTCAGGTCAGTCATATCGGGGCAGTCGGAAGCTGAGATACTCGGTGCTGGGAAGATCAGTTGAATCAGTGGAACAAGATCAGGTAGAATCGCGCGCCGAGAGAGAAAGTCCATGCAGCTGTTAACCTAGGCCGGGGAGATCGGATGCCCCCGGCCAAGTGAGTCAGTCGCATCAGTCAGTCGATCAGTTGCATTGTCAGTTATGTGAGGTCAGTGGAACCTCGTCAGTTAGAATCGCACGCCAAGAGTGAAAGTCCGCTGGGATGCCGAGAGGCCGCGATGTTTGGGCCCTGGCAGAGACAACCAGAGACAGTGTCAAGGGGTCAGCCATATCGGGACAAGCAACCAATAATTTCCTGCACCGCGGGGCGCAGGGCGAGAGTCAGTGCAGAGAGTAGGTCAATCAGTGATAACCTGTTGCTGGACGGCGACAAGCAGAAGGAAGCGTGGCGCTCCAAAGTTCCACACTAGGACATGCATGGCATCAGGCATTGGGAACTGGAACATGTAAGTCAGCCGAGTCAGTTACAATCCCGCACCGAGAAGGCAGAGTCGAGTGGTGTTCTACAACGAGGAGCACCACATCGAGTGAATGGGAGTAGTCCTGTGCAACCCCATGCCGAGAGCCGGGGTGAGGACCCACCAAGGGTCCCTCGCTGGGACGTGATAGGGCGATAATCAGTCAGTTACAACCCTATGCCACGAACAGGAGTCAAGTGGTGAGCTTCAACAAGGAGCGCCAAGTCGAGAGGAAGCCAGCTGAGTGCAGCATGCCAACAACAGCCAGACCGAGGGCCTGTAACAGGGCCACCCAACTCACCAGATCTTAACTACTGCTGGAACAACTACCCCACAACAAGTACAGTTGAGTAACAACGTCGTCACTTAGGGATGTGTCCTGTCACCTAATGCCCCACAGCATCGGAAACATTAACCAGAACACTGTAATCAGCCCTTCAGGCCAAGAACTCGCAGGGTCGATAACGTATGAGTTAATTCTCGGCAAAAGGTGCCGAGAAAGTATGTATACTTCACGCGAA
The DNA here is from genome assembly GCA_002778355.1 of Clitarchus hookeri. Classification (NCBI taxonomy): domain Eukaryota; kingdom Metazoa; phylum Arthropoda; class Insecta; order Phasmatodea; family Phasmatidae; genus Clitarchus; species Clitarchus hookeri. Next base: position 730,480 of record NQII01000459.1, on the reverse strand, counting down.
AGTGCCGGGAATTTGTGTATGAATTCCCGTCAAATAAACCTGTTAAAACCAAGACGTGATGAAGTCATTGTTTTATATACCCTCAACCTTCAAGGCACCTTATAGTTTGTGTTATTTAACATTAACTGACATCTTATAACCCACAGGTGGGAAATAGCATCACAATCACTACCCCGTATCCCGAGTAGGCTCCTATTTCTGTGGCTTGTCTCTGTGTATAACGTTATGCTCGACAAACACGAGGCAGTGGAAATGCTGCTTTGTAATTAGAGGATGTTATTTTTAAACTTAGTCGGCTTTACATCTCGTCAACATCGGGTTCATTACAAACGAATAAGCCCATGACCTAAAATGTTGGGGTAAGGAATCTGCCATAGCCTATGGCATGGATCCATTCCAGCATTTGCCTGAAGTGATTTTGGTAAACCATTATAAACCAAAAGCAGGATGTTCGTACGGGGATTCAAACCCTAATGTTCCCGAATACGAGTCCAGTATTTTGCTTCTGCACCACCTCGCTCGGTCTTTGAATACGTTGCTAGGCTCGAAGCATTCCTGTTTCCCCCTCAAATTGAATTCTGTCGCTTTCTCAAGAACAACATGTCATTGAACAGTATAGCTTTATGACGTCATCCCTCCAGAGCTCTCTATTAAAGGTGCCATCGCTCCAATGGATGCACAATGTCAGATGATATTTTATTATTATGTACATTTATAGGTAATCAAAGGTATAATTTTTTTAGTAATTACTTATCGTACACATGCGTTTAAGGAGATGTTTCAAGATTCATGCGTAGACGAACTTGTACCACAATCGATGTGCTCCCATAAGTCAGGCAACGTTTTCTTAAAATTTTCCATTTTCAGACGCACGTCATGTGTTATGTAATGTATTCTGAAACAGAACATTTTTTTTTTAAATAAATAGCTATGCTTAAGACATTCAATGTTTCAGTTGTACAAAAATAGCTTCCAATTTCCAGCCATTTGCGCAGAGTAGCAATAATACAAATAAATGATATTACAATAATTTTTAATAATTTAGAGAATATAAAATTTGTCAGAAATATTATCAATCTTGTGTTTTATCCTATGAAGATCATAGTTATTTTAAGAAAGTCAAATTAGTTTATTTGCATCACTCAATATTAAATTGCTTAAAGCTATATTTTATTTTCATGGCAAAAGTAAAAACTATGCTTTGCATATAAAAAAGTTCAGTAATTGAACTAAACTCTTATCTTGTACCGTCTAAATACCTTTCTCTTTCTTTGCTCCATTTGCGTTTAAATCGGATTGCAGTAATTCTTAATATTTTCCTCTTTCCCCTTCACTTCGTATAATTGTCGAAAATGTTAATCTTCCAATGTCCGAAATACACCATCCTAATATGCACACGCGATAGTTCCCGTGTCCACCAACATTGATGGCGTGGCTTGACCCCAATGTTTGTGTTGTTATTAACGAAGCATTGTGTGCACTGCGGGTATAAAGGTCTAGCGAGCGCTCCCCACCTCGGGTCACGGGCCTGCCAGGGTACTTACGGAGATAGAAGGACACTACAGAGTAGGGAGATGTGTGATACATGGTTTTGAAGATCATTCGCCATTAACAATTCAAAGCGGTGACCCTATCATTTTAATCACGAAAAGTCTGAGGCAAAGTTCAATGCGTGTTCCTAGCGTAGTTTCACTTGTGTCTAGTTTGTATCTTTTCAGATACAGCACGTTGGAAAAGTCATTTTTAGCCATTTTGAGAGACAACAAAATTATATTTGTAGTAAACGTGATAACTTGAAACTATCAAATAAACATAATCTGAAGTGTGCAATTTTTTTTGTAGCTAGCCAGACTGGACGCACTTTAAATAGTTTCGTAAAAAAAACAGATTTTTCTAACACGTTGCAGTGCAGTTGAGGAGCCAGGTAGGATGGTGCCTTAACTTCAAAAGGTAGCCGATACAAAAAACTAAAAAGTTCAGTATTTTCAAAAATGTATCCGCTTATAAGGTGAAAAAAGTAAAATGTGTTTTCGAAGGTTTTTTAATAGATCATTAACGCGATATTTTATCGTTAATACCGTTTCTATAAAAACGCCAAAAAACTAATTTCAAGATTTTTTACGACGAAAATTATCTAAGAGCAGCAACTGGTGCAAATGCCAGTGACTAAAAATTTCACAGCAGACTTAAGGTCACGAAATCCTCATAAATGCCTGCGATTAGCGCCTCGCCACAAGAGAGATCGACTGAGATTTGCCCAGGCACGTCGGAACTGGTAACCCCGGCAATGTCGCAGTATGATTTTCACAGATTAATCGCTCTTTCGTCTAACACAGGGCGATGGACGTGTGATGGTGTATATTTGCCGGGGGAGCAGTATACAGACGCAGCAGCCCAGGAACGGGACATGTTTGGCGCAGGGTCTGGAATGGCGTTGGTGGCATTACTATCGACGGCCGAATGGACAGTGTGGTGATCCAATACGGACTTATTGCTGCCAGGTACGTAGAGGAAATTACTCGCGGTCATGTTATTATACCCATTACAGCAAGGATGAGGGCCAAGTTTGTGCTGCAACAAGACAATGCAAGAGTGTATAGAGCAACCGCCTCCAGAGCTGCGCAATAGGAGCGCCAGATTCAAACCATGTATCGCCCACTATGAGTCCCGGCCTCAGTCCCATTGACCATTTATGCGACAACCTAGACCCTCTATACTCAACCTGCGGCCCGCCGAGCTTTTGTGATTGGCCAACCTGGAGTTATCAAATTGCCAAGTATTTTAAATTGCGCGCTCATCAGAGAAACTTTGGGCGCTATAACTACATAAATCCCTACCACGGTGCGCGCAGTGTTGGGATATAGCAATCTCTCTTATTATCTCGCACAACTCAGAGTTGCGGGTTGCGCGAGCGAGACAGCCAGCGGCGGGAATTCCCCTTTTGCTTTCACACTTCTGTACCTTATTTGTCGTCATTTGTTTTAAATTTGTTTACATGACACACACAAATTATCAAATTTCGCCTGGTAATGGCAGTTAATTGGTTTTGTTAAGTGTAAAATAGTTATTTTTCTATCAAAATAATGTCAGGAGTGTCTTCTAAGTATAAAAGAAAAATATGTGATGAAAACAGATTGTTTCAAGACGAGTGGGAAACGGAATATTTTGTTGTTCCTAACAAAAACAATGCAGCTACTTGTTTGATATGCCGAGAAAGTGTTATGTTAAAGAAATACAATATTTCTCGTCATTTTAACACAAAACACAAATCGTTCAACGAAACGTTTCCTTCTGGATCGTCTTTAAGAAGTGAGAAATTGAGCTTTTTAAGAAGTCATTGCAACAACAGCAAAATGTTATGTCCGTGGCATTATCACAAGACTCCGCGGTAACCATGGCATCATATCAAATTTGTTACATTCTTGGTAAGCATATGAAACCATTCACCGATGCAGAAATTGTAAAAGAATGCTTTATTAGTGGGGCCAATGCACTTTTTGATAAATTCAGCAACAAAATACAAATATTGTCTATTATAAAAAAACTACAGCTCTCCGATTCAACCTGCATAAGGCGTATTGAAGACATTTCAAAATTCATCTACGATAACTTATTAGAAAACCTTACAAACTGCAAGTTTTTTAGCTTGGCTTTCGATTCCAGTACCGACGTTTCAGCAACATCGCAATGCTCGGTGTTTGTTAGATATTGTACAGAACATAATTTAATCTTTGAAGGTTTTTTGAAATTTCTTCCAATGAAAGGTCAAACCCGAGGCACAGATTACCTTGATACTATTTGCAATTTTTTAGAGCAGAATAAAATTGATATACAAAAAATCGTGTGTGTTTGCACCGATGGCTGTCCTTCAATGACTGGATCCGAAAATGGATTTCTTACGTTGTTTAAGAAAAAATATAATTTAACCAATTTAATTACATTCCATTGCATTATCCATCAAGAAAACTTGGTGGCACGTGTTGTAAATCCAGAAATTGAAGCTGTGATGAAGACGGTTATCAATATTGTCAATTACATACGAGCAAGAGAATTGAACCACAGAAAATTTAAAAGTCTTTTGGAAGAACTGGGAAGCGAGTATAATGATGTCCTTTTACATACCTCAGTGCGATGGCTTAGTAGAGGAAAAGTTTTAGAAAGTTTTTTTTCTTTACACCATGCAATAATACTGTTTTTAGAGCAAAATAATAAAGTGTACCCTGAGCTACTAAATGATGGATGGTGGTGTCTTTTAGCCTTTCTATGTGATATTACAGAAAAACTAAATAGCCTCAATCGGAGTTTACAAGGTGAAAATAACATAGTCTCACAGATGGCGAATAAAGTATTTGCTTTTGAGGAAAAGCTAAAACTTTATCATGAAGAACTACAGAACAAACAGCTGCACAATTTTCCAACTATAATTAAGATAACAGAGGACCGTATCGACATTTTTGAGGAAAACTGCTCTACAATTTCAAATTATATAACTGCACTATTAGATGAATTTCATAAAAGGTTTCAAGATCTAAGAAAAATTAAAAAATGTTTGATGCTTGTAGAAAATCCATGGCATTTAGAAACAACCACTATCTCAGAGCTGGCTTCAATTTTGAATTGTAATTACCCAGAGTTGTTAGATGAATTCATCGATTTTAAAAACGACACCCACCTAGAAATTTTGTTTAAAGAAAAAAGGGAAAAAAAGGAGTATGTGGAATTTTGGAGCATTATTCCCCAAAAATATAAAAGCGTCCAGAGGAGTGCTCAAATCCTATTAACGTTCTTTGGGTCGACATACGTGTGCGAATCGTCTTTTTCAAAAATGAAGTACACAAAGAATGTTTACAGGAACAAACTTACAGACTCTCATCTGGATGATGTGATAAGGTTAGCAAGCAGCAACAAGCCAGATCTTGATAAAGTTTTGAAAAAGTGTTCACAGTATCAAAAATCGCATTAAAACGTTTAAATAAACTATCTTTGTTAAAGCCTAAAATATTTATGTTTATAAAAAGTAATAAATTGTTAAATGTTAAAATTAAGTTTTTTATTTACTTACACCTAAACAATTTTTACTTGCGGACCGCGACACTATGACTGAACGGTATTTGTGGCCCCTATAAAAAAAAGGTTGAGTATGGCTGACCTAGACTAACGAGTCTGACGTTCACTAGGGCCCCTCAGACAATTCAAGAACTTTCTAATGCTGTCATCGACGAATGGGAGGACATCCCACAAACGGAAGTGCCTCGGCTAATCAGAAATGTGCACCGAAGGTCTGAGGCTGTCATACGAGCACATGGTAGCCATACCAGATAATGAATAATTTATCTATGAGAAAATGTCACGAGAATGGTACGATGATTAAACTTTGGTTTAAGACATAGTGTTTAGTATCCGCTTTGCTACATAATTTGTGCAGTGAAACATAAAAAATATGTTTATTACAGCCAGATAAAAACTGAATGTTTGAATGGTCTACTGTCACTAATATATCACTGTGTACACAACTCGTGTAATAATGCGTGTGTTCCAAATCTTGTCCCTCTAATTGTTTTGAGCAGTGCATTTTTAATGGCGAAACACACTCTAACGTTGGCCTCATAAGATACGTTACATTCTGTATATGGGAATATATTATTCCTGTATATTTTACGTATATTTAAAGTGTTTCGTGAAATTATAGCTAGCTGTTTTTATTTATATAGTATTACAATTAATACTGTTCGATTCGTAATTATACATGTGATAGTTTTAACTCTTAGATTTAATGTCATGCAGAAAGGTAAATTATAATATAATAACATAATGGAAAAATTCAGACAGTGTAAAAAATGAACAAAAAGCTGTAATTGTAGGTCAATTTCTCTTTTATTTTTATTTTTTGGCTCAGTGATAAACGTACGGCTATATTTTTAAGTTGATAATAAATTACTTGAAATGACAAATTGAATTGTTTACGCAAATTGTCTTATAAATTATTGTGCTGCAATTGAGGAAATAATTAAAACCCCAAATAGAAAACTTATTCTGGTAATTTTGTACAAATTTTTAGAATTATTTACTTATACACTAGAGAGCCAAAAAAAACTTGTACAGGTGTGCGTATGCAAATAACAGAGGTATGGAACCAATCAGAGTAACGCGATGCGGTCGGCAGCGCCTATATAAGACAACAAGCATCTGGCAAAGTTGCTAGATCAGTTACTGCTGCTACAATGGCAGATTATCAAGATTTAAGTGAGTTTGAACGTGGTGTTATAGTCGGCACACGAGAAATGGGACATAGCATCTCCGAGGTAGCGCAAAAATTTTGATTTTCGTGGACGACCATTTCACGAGTGTACAGTGAATATCGGGAATCCGGTAAAACATCAAATCTTCGACATCGCTGCGGCCGGAGAAAGATCGCGAACAAACGGGACAAACGACGACTGTTGAGAATCAATAAACGTGACAGACGTGCAACTCTTTCTCAAATTGGCGCAGATTTCAATGCTGAGGCATCAACAAGTGCCAGCGTGCGAACTATTCAACAGACCATCATTTATATGGTCTTTCGGAGACGAAGTCCCACTCGTGTACCGTTGTTGACTGCACGACACAAAGCTTTACGCCTCGCCTGGGCCCGTTAACACCGCCATTGGACTGTTGATGACTGGAAACACGTTGCCTGGTCTGACGAGTTTCGTTTCAAATTGTATTGGGCGGATGGACGTGCATGGTTATGGAGACATCCTCATNTTTCGTTTCAAATTGTATTGGGCGGATGGACGTGCATGGTTATGGAGACATCCTCATGAATCCATGGACCCTACATATCAACACGGGACTGTTCAAGCTGGTGGAGGCTCTGTCACGGCCTTTCAACATTCTGTTCAGAAGAGATCTCCACCGCCTCGCACTCCTATGGATTTGTTGACTGTCGTACAGGATTAATGGTGTGAATTGCCTCCTGCATACCTTCAGACATTTGTCGAGTCTATGCCACGTCGTCTTGTGGCACTTCTGTGTGCTCGCGGGGGCCGTACACGATATTAGGTAGGTGTACCAGTTTTTTTGGCTCTTCAGTGTAGTATACTAGTATAAGGATATGCTAGAATTTCAGGCTTAGCAGAAGAATATACTGATATATTGAGACGTCTAAACACACTCTTTGTAAATAGGTGAAAACATTTATAAACCACTAATACTGAATTTCGTTGTATTTTATGCGATGTTTGCATCCCTAGTTGAGACGACCTTTTTCTACGCAAAACCATCTGCCTTCATACCCCAATTATTGTCCAAAGAACACAGTCGAACCAGTTCAACCAAACAGAAAAGAACGAAAGCGTCAACAGCTCATAGCTTTTGACCAAATGGAAAGTAGGTATGGTCCATACCGTATAAGAAGGCCACTTTCTGACAGTCAGTGAGTGGCAATTGACTAATACGAAACAAACAAAGTGCCATTTAGAAAATTCTGTATCAGCTGATGCACGAACGAACAAAAGTTAATATTATGTTGGCTATTCTGAGTGCACTGCCAACGCACATCAGACAAGCAGAAAATACGCGATAAGAAAGAGTTCCAAGTTTAATTAATACATTTTATTTTATGTGATCACAAAACAGTGGTTGTTAGTGTTAAAAACTGAACTTCGTGATAATGTAGTTATGTTCAGGTGATCAAAATGAAATGTACAATAGAACGATACGACGTGGAAAAGTTTTCTGAAGTTGTGCTAACTTCAGAAAGCTTTTTCACGTCGTATAATCCATCTCAAACCGTACTTTCAACACATCCATGATATTAATTCCAAAAGCATATAGAAATATTACATAATATTTTTGAATTATTTTTTCTAATAATTTGACGAAACGACACTAATTTTAAATGTATTTCCAGCCCGTAACATAAGAATTATCAACTTCAAATCATACGCTATCTTTTGACCATAAAGAGAGTTACTCAAACTTCGTCGTGATGTGCTGCGCGCTATCTATCGGATATTCTGCGAGCTATTACCAGCCAGAAATGAATCTCTTTTCAGAGTGATAATAACGAATTTACAAACATATGCCAATAGTTATATTTTTCCACGAGCTCTGCATAATTTTTAAAGTAACATATATTTCATATACAACGATTTGGAGTACAAGTCATTTATATTCGGCCGGTAATCGTTCGTCTACGTAAATTATACGCCATATTGTTCTCTCGAAACCCATCTCCTTGATTCCGTAGACACGCGTGAATAGTTTTTAAGCAATTCTAACGTTATTCCACGTCACATATTTCCAACTCGAATATATTAGCTATAACGTCCAAAGTGTAATAATAGATACAACAGACCGTCTCGCAAATTTTAACCCAAATTCACTATCTCGGACAAATTAAAAAAGAGTTATCAAATATCTAACATTTTATATTTTTACTTTTATAACCTACTTATATTTTTAGACAGATGTCAGTCTTAAAATATCTTAAAATTTGTTTAGCATTACAGTACAATGAGAAGTGGATTAGCTGACAGCGTGTTGATAAAAAATACACAGCCCCGACGTGACGGACCAGCTGATGGGGGTAGGATACGTAGTCAGATGTAAACAGTGGCGCTACTTTCGCCGAGCTGTCAAAAAGTGGCCTTCTTATATGGTACA